>SNQJ01S0048707.1:74468-88383 GCA_010110895.2 Picea sitchensis
GGTTTTTGGTTGAGGTATGTTGCTGAAGTTATTGGTACAGATAGAGGTTGTTTAACAGTGAGGTTCTAGCACATGGTTTGAGGTGCAAACTTGTAGTATAGTGTTTGAGATATATGTGATCATATAATATTGGTTGATGAGTATACAATGACATGTTTCCTAGTGACAGATTTGACAGAGCAGGTTGTGACAGTGACATATTCAGTTTCTACATTTGGCACTTATATTTCAGGGCGGTTGGACAGGGTAATGATAGGTGGTTGTAGCCACCTTTCGGTTGTAGACAGAGAACATAGGGTGTTGTAGCCTCCTTCTGGTTGTATCTAGAAAATTGGGGATTTGGAGCTTCCCTTAGGTTGTAGCCTGAAAATACGGGGTCAGAGCTTCCTTGTAGTTGCAGCTGGAAAACAAAGGAAGTTGGTGCTTCCAACGAATGTAATTCTTAAAGACAAATAAGAAAAAACATTATGTGGTTTTCTCCCACATTGGGTTTCCACATAAAAAATACCGGTGTACTATGTATGTGTATGATTGTTCATTTGTTCATGGTTTATTTACTTTGCACTTATTGGATGATAATATTATATTGATCATAAAGATAAATAACAATTACATATTGTGGTTAAAAGGATTAAAAACCTCTATTACTGATTCATCCCCCCTCTCAGTAATCCAACAATTGGTATCAGAGTAGGTTCCTTTAGAAATCAGTTTAACCACTAAAATGTAGATCATGGAGAGAAACAATATGTATAAAAATGGAATACCACAATTTGATGGACAAAAGTATGCATTCTAGAGCAGAAGCATGAAAACATATGTACAGGCACATGGATTTGAAGTTTGGAAATCAATTGTAGAGGGATACAAAGATTAACCAACAATTCTGCCAACAAATGACAATGGAAAGAAATTCAGTCTAAATAATTCAATAGCCACAAATGCACTTCTGAATGGTCTTTGTGATTCAGTATATACCAAAGTTATACATTGTATCTCTGCTAAAAATATTTGGGAAAAACTTCAAAATATTTATGAAGGAGATTCAAAAGTCAAAGCAACAAAGCTTCAAACTTATAGAGGCCAATTTGAACAACTAAAGATGAAGGAAGATGAGAATATTGCAGCTTACTTCTTATGAGTTGATGAAACAGTGAATGTAATCATAGGATTGAGAGAAGAAATTGAAGAATATGTAATTGTTCAAAAGGTACTAGTATATTTTCCAATGAGATTTGATCCTAAGAACTCAGCACTAGAAGAAAGAGAAGATCTAGACTCAATAAGCATGGATGAACTACATGGAATCTTCACAGCATATGAAATGAGAACTAAACAGGAAAATCCAGGTATAAAAGAAGCAACATTAAAGCATCCAAAAGGTCAAAGAAAAAGGGTGAGAAAAAAGAAAAAGAATATAGCAGTGACAATGACATCTCAAAATGCAATGAAGAAGAGGTCAACTTTGTCAGAAGATTGAAAAAGGGAACCGACGACAGATACAAAGGTAGCTTCCATTGATTTGTTTTAATTGTGATGGTATTGGTCATTTTGCTAACCAATTTCCTCATAAGAAAAAGAAAAGAAATGATGAAGATGATTCAAATAACAAACAAACATATAAAGACAATAGAACAAAAAATAAACTCTTCAAGAAACGTTTCTACACCAAAGAAGACAACTCCTCATAGATGAAGATGAAATCAGTGAAATTGAGATAGAAATAGTTCTATTCATGGAAATAGAATATTCCAATAAATAAGACACCGAAGAAGAATATGAAGAGACAACATTTGACTACCGAGAATAACTATTGAGTGCTATAGAAGTTATAAAAAGAGAAAAGAAGAAAAATAAGAATCTCCAAGCAAAACTAGATAAGAAAGAAGACACTCAAGACCTAGAGCAGATGATCACGGAATTGAAGGTTCAAATAGAAGAAGATAAAATAATTGAAAAAACACTCAAAGAACAATTAGAAGAAAGAGACATGATCATTGAAAATTTGGAAGCATAGTTTGTCACATTGAGAAAATATCTTCAAAAGAAAAATATGTAGAACAACTCAAAAGTTTTGGATGACATTATCAACAATCAAAGGCCTAATCATGAAAAGTCTGGACTTGGATACAATCAGACAGAAAATGGATCAAGCTCCAAAATGACAGAGCAAGAAACATATCCAAAAAGCAATGCAAAAACAGTCATAGGGGATAGGAAGTTCTACAAGGAATATTGTTGGAACAGGGGCAGACCCAGGGTTCAATGCTTCAACAATGCACCAACAAAAACCCTAACTACCGACCCTTTCGACAATACCTGCGAAGCAGATGAAGTCTCACCCGAGGTAGAGGAAAGGGTGGTTACAGGACTCAAGTGTCTGAAACCTTAGCCGAAACACAGATTTATGATTACACCATTCTAACAAAGCACTTAACAGTTAAAATTCATCAATATTTAACCCTTATTCACTTCGCAGGTCCAAACCCTAATTACAGAAAAACATAGTATTCAACCAGATCTAACACATCTAAGCACTTAGCACATGGAAAGAGATCAGATCTAGAATTCATTCACATAAATAAGCACTAATATAACATACCACATTCATCTAAACATTCATTACTACACTTAAGCTTAAATTATATACACAAGACAATAACCAGAATGTATAAAGAAACCATAACATAGGATATACATGGTTCACCCCAGTATGGGGCTACGTCCACCAACTCTTCTCTTCTTTATTATCATCTGTCAAGCTTCTTACAGGCACAGGGCATCAAAACCCTACTCCGCAGAGGACAGGTATCTGTGCGGACCTTGCCAAATCCTCCTTCCCCGAGTTAGATCACATCACAAAGCCTCCTTACACAATCTATGCACAAAGCACTACAGATGACCCACACTTAGCTCTACAGCCTCAACATACACTAAGAACATATCCTCTTACAATTACTTGCACTTAACACAATACTTAGCACTTAACATCACATCCACACACACACACACACACCTACTTACATCGTCTATATTTCTATTTATACATTACAAGAGGGCCTAAACATGGGTAAACCCATGGGCTGACATCCCCAGGCCAGTTACATAAACCCTAATCCCAAAAATTCCCTAAAAAGGGCCAAGATCCCGCGATATCCGCTTCGACTTGCACTCCACCTTCGACCAGCCTGTCAAAGTCCCAAAATAGGTTAAACATGACCAAGGATATCCAAAACTTGGTCAAGGGCCAACATGCCCCCAACACTCACCTGTGACTCATCCTGAGTCACTCTGCTCTGGGTAACTCTGCCTCAAATGCCTCGAGCTACTTCGCCAAGGCCTCATGCTCGAAAAAATCTTGAATAACTGCCTTGTTCATAGGTCCCTCTAAGAACTATTCTACCGAAGTGACTACTCATTCCAGCTCTGTTCCTCGGCCTTCAATCTCCTCAAAAAGTAGGCAAGCTGCATCCTGGACTGGCTGGAGCTTCTGAGTCACTTCCATGACTTTGCTTTGTATGGCATGGACCTGTTGCTAAGCCATGCCCTGTTCTTGGGATCTTTTCATCCTCTCAACTCCTGACATGAGTTTCAATTGCACTTGTACTATTACTGCTTGTTTCTTTTCCTCCTGGAGCTGTGACTCCAATATCTTCAGTTCAGGGTCCTCGGTAAGTCGCTCATAATTCTGTGCACTACAATTTCTTATCTCTTTACATTCCACGGCTAATTCTTTGATCCTTTCTACTGAGCTCCGGGCAGTTTCTTCTCTCTAGTCTCACACTTCCTGCAGAGTGCTTGCAACTGTTTGTAGCTCCAATTATTCTATTCTCTGTTGAAGTTGTTGAATGGCTTCAACAAGATTCGCCACTTGATTCTCCACTGGGTCTTCCTCCATTTTCTCTAAGCCTATCACAGAGTGAAGTGCTCTGCGGAATGCTTCTTTAACTCCAACCTACTCCATGAGAAACTTTTATTTCTTCTACTAGATCTATGCTTTATCCTCTTCAAAATTGATTTGGAGGTCGTCCTTCTCTTGTTACGCAACTTGATGTTACTCTATGAATTCCTCTTGTGCTTTCTTCAGGGCCACTATGGCCTATTCTTTTTCTTCCTGCACATGATGAAGGCGAGCTTCGATCATATAAACTATTCGACGGAGTTGGGCAGACTCATCTCCCAACTCTGGTTCTTCTGGTGGCAGGGGCATAGTGGACACTGCGCAGCTGGAGTGAAGGGATTTTTGTAACCCTCTCAGTTCTACTTCAATTCTTTCATACATGGTTTCTTGTTTGGATTCGGTTTTCTACAAAATATCTTCCAAGTCATCTGATACAGTTGTGATAATGAATTTGAAGTCATCGACTATGAGCACGGTCTGCAGCTTCGGCTTACTAGCTTTGGACTTCTTTCGTGATGTAGGTTTCATGGGGGGGACCTTTATTTTCTTGGATGTCTCTGTGTCATCATGGGGATTCTGTGGCGGTGTTACTTCGCCCTGCTTCTACTTGTCTTCTTCTCCATTGTTCTCTTCTTTGTCTACTTCGTCACCACCTCATCTACTAGTTGAATCTGATGCAGTCTCTTCTCATATGCTGCGTATTTTCTGTACATCTTCCTTCTTTTTCTTCATGCTACTGCTGGGTGCATCATACTCTTCGTCGGTAACCATCGAACTTCCAATGAGGTTGGGGTCAGACAGTTCTTCTTGATCGACTGGTATACGGAACTATGTGGGCCATTCCTTAGTGATTTCTTCCAGGTCCTCCTTTGTGAACTTGTAGTAGGATTGAAGCTCTTCTTTACTTCTGTCTGTGTGCGTAGTGATAAAAATAAAATGCCTATCTACGCAGAACTTCATAAGGGGATTGAACCTATCTAGAGTGTTCGGAATCATACGAGGGAAATATTAAACATCCCTCTTCAGCTATAGGTAGTAGGTATGGAATACTCTGTTTGACTGCCATTGTTTCCCCATATCGCTCGAATGCTAGAGCATGGTGAACTTCCCAGCTAGTGGCTCGAACAACTCAATGTCAAGAAAGGCCACACCTTCTGGCATCTCCCAAGCAGTGAATGCAATGAGGATCAACAACCAGCTAAAATGGAACTCATAGCCATGATCCTGAGCTTCGCAACAGTCCAGTTCTAACTAATTGACTAGGTAACTGGCCCAGTTCATCTGTAGTCCTTCCACACATTTTCCTGCGAGGTCAACGACAAAACCTGTGACCTGCGTGGGTCTATTCTTTTGGACTAGATTACCAACAATCAACTGGAAAGTAAGGAGCATTGCGCCATTATGAATGGAGGCTACCTTTTAGCCTCACGTCCCCTTCTCTACATCATCATAGGTGTCTTTGATCTTCTGTGCCAGGGCACTATCTGCAACCTTCCCTGGATAAAATTATTGTGGGTCTAGTCTCTGCATGCTTAATCAGGTGATCTTATGGATCAACACCATATCGACGGTGATGCATCTGTCTAGCCATAGATACCCACCATGGAAGCATGGCAATAGGATTTTAACACACGCGTTAACCTCCCGATTCCTTCCAAAATGTGGTATCTTCATCACGTTGAAGATAGTGGACCTCACAATGGCCATAGTCCATGGTTGGGGGATTATCTTCGACTTCTTTCCCTTGGTCTTGGTCAAATATTTGTGAGGTGCAAGCATGTCGTAGATATTGTGGTCTTCTAGGTTATAGTCACTTATCTTCAAGGTTGGAATCCTCTCCAACTGCGGTTTGAATTCTTGTATTCCCTTCAGGAGGTACGCAGTGATGACTATGTAGTCAAAGTCCCTCGGGACATTGTCACGACTCACCACACCAGCCAGGGGTGGGATGTAGTCGAGCAAGATGGATGGGATTAGCTTTGCATTCACCAAGTCATCATGATGCTTGGTTCTTTTCTCGGTTGCAGCTTAGGATGGTCCAAATACATGAGTAGTCGATGGGGAGGCTTGCACTCCTCTCATCGATGAGGCTTGGATGCCTGTAGACATCACCTTCTCAGCCATGAGGTCTATTATAATCTCTTCAATGACTTTTTCTACTGCGCTAATTTTGTCCGACATGCACACTCGAGATCTGATATCTCAGGTCGGTGAATCAATACTCAATGTAACAGAATGTATGGAGAGGTATCAATGGTCACTACGTGAAGTCAATTAGTTCTTTGTGGGCTCGGATAATCACAATTGGCAAAAGTGTTCTCAATGCAACGCTCAACGGGATAAATAGATATTCTCATAATAGACTCTTCCAACAGGCAGGAACGCCTCAATCAATGCAATTCCATCCATTATGGAGTGGTCCCAATGGTCCAATGGCGAGCTTGCGGGCCATAAATGAGTTTCTATCCATTCTAGAGAGTCGTTCTAATGGTCAGGACACCTCCAATGGTCATATTTTTTCTCCGTAGCGAAGTGCCAGTCTTCGTTGTTATGATATTCCGATGAAGTTCAAATTCTGGAAACCTTCCTTCTGTGAAGTCTTCCCTGGAACTTCTTGAAATTTTTCTAACCTAGATTTCTTCTTGCTGAGCTTTCTAGCCTTCTTTCCTGTGATATGAATCAATGGTTTCCTCTTTCCATTACCATTCTTATCTTCTCTTGGCATGATAACTTCGCAGTGTGGAGGGTCTTTCATAGGATTCAAGGGTAATACTTCTTCTCTTTCTGGGGTGGGTGCTCTAGTCTCTTGTATAGACAGGTGTCTCTAGTCTTCCTGTGTCCTTTCAAATTCGACATCCATATATTTGGTACTTAGTAGCTTCGACTCATTCTGTTGTTCTTCCAGTAAGTGCGTTATTCTCCTAGCCATGAAATCTCTTAGTTCTTTCTTTTTCTGTTCAAGATCCTCCTCTTATCGTTTCCTTCGTATCTAATCTTTCTCAATCCAAGTTTTTCCTAGCAATATAGCAAATGGGGCATTGTTATCAACAAACTTAATGATCTCAAATTATTCTTTTGTTGAAGTGCCATGAGAACTCATAGATGTCTGGGTAAGTCTTCCACATAGGTTTATCAACTTTCCTCTAAATAATCCTATTCCTCCTAATGAAGGAACCATAACAGGATTTCCCAAGTTCTTTTTGTCATAATATTCACCTGTGTCTCGTCATCCAGAACAAAATCTATGTCGTAGTCTCCTATTCTTACTTCTATGCATTCTTTCTCTTTTAATATCTCTGATAGATTGGTGTCTCTATGATCATTCAAGGATTATTTCATCTGTAATAATACAGTCTCTGTCTCTTTCTGGGATTCTTCCATAGTCTTAGTCTCTTGGCCTCCCTCGTGGTTTTATTGTCTCATATTTTCAAATTTAGCAATCATTCTAGGGCAATCCAAAAATTCATGGTCCATAGCTTTACAACAAAGACAACTAGGTCTTCTACCAGGGCATTCCTTAGCAAGATGCCCTGGTATTCTGCAACTGTAATAAAGGGTTAATCCTCTCTTTCTCTTAAATGATCCCCAACCTTTCCTGTATTGCGCACTGGGGTCACAATAACTAATCTGCATAAAATTCTTTGTAGGATCCTGCATCCATTTGCTAGTCCAAACATTCTTTCTATGCATAGGAATAAAATATCTTTCATTGCTTCTATCAGATATATTCATATCAAGTCATCTTTCTTCTAACTGTGCCCTAGTTCTCAATCTAAGACAAAATTTATCAAAGATACCTAGATTCATTCTTTTGAAACAAAAAATTTCACTTATCTTACCTTTTTCAGAGCACAAATCTTCAAGATCTTACCTCTTTTCTTCAGATCATACTTCTATTCTTAGCACAGAGCTTCATAATTCAATTAGAATATTTCACACTAAAGCAACAGATCTACGCACAAATCTTTTCTCTTTTCTTCAGTTCCCAGTAATCATAGTTTCAGGTCCTGACAACGGAACCATTTGTTGGCATAGGGGCAGAACCAGGGTTCAACGCTTCAACAATGCATCATCAAAAACCCTAACTACTGGCCCTTTCGGCAACACCTTCGAAGCAGATGAAGTCTCGCCCGAGGTAGAGGCATAGGTGGTTACAAGACTCAAGTGTTTGCAACCTTAGTTGGGACACACATCTGTGATTACACCATTCTAACAAAGCACTTAGCAGTTAACATTCATCAGCATTTAACCCTTATTCACATCGCAGGTCCAAACCCTAATTACATAACAACACAGTATTCAACTAGATCTAAGACATCTAAGCACTTAGCAAATGGGAAGAGATCATATCTAGCATTCATTCACATCATGGCTGATTTTAGGGGCTAAATTTCACTCATGGGCTAATTTTCCATGTTTTTTCCAAAAACGAGATTTGCTATTTTAGAAATGATTCGCCCAAATTCTATGGGACAAAATGATTTTACCTTAAAAATCGCCAAAAGTTTATAAAAACTACATAAAATCCTTAGAAATTTGGATATTTTTACAAAAATATTGCCAAACATTTATAGTTGGCATATGAAGGATAAGTAAGATTCACCAAGGTCTCTACATTTTAAAATAAATTTCCATCCTTAAAATCATCCTTGATTCACATCACTAAGCACTAAGATAACATACCACATTCATCTAAACATTCATTACTACACTTAATCTTAAATTATATACACAAGACAATAACCATCATGGATGATTTTAAGGATGGAAATTTGTTTTAAAATGTAGAAACCTTGGCGAATATTATTAATCCTTCATATGCCAACTACAAATGTTTGGCAATATTTTTGTAAAAATATTCAAATTTATAAGGATTTTATATAGTTTTTATAAAATTTTGGCGATTTTTAAGGTAAAATAATTTTATCCTATAGAGTTTGGGTGAATCATTTTTAAAATAGCGAATCTCGTTTTTGGAAAAACCATGGAAAATTAGCCCATGAGCAAAATTTAGCCCCTAAAATCATCCATGATAACCATAATGTACAAAGAAACCATAACACAGGATGTACGTGGTTCACCCCAGTGTGGGGCTACATCTGCCAACTCTTCTCTTCTTTATTATATTCTATCAATTTTCTTACAGGCACAAATCATCAACACCCTACTCCGCAGAGGATAGGAGATCTACACGCACCTCTTCGGATCCTCCTTCCCCAAGTTAGATCACAACACAAAGCCTCCTTACACAATCTATGCACAAAGCACTAAAGATGACCCACACTTAGCTCTACAGCCTCAAAATACACTAAGCATAGAACCTCTTACAATTACTTGCACTTAACACAATACTTAGCACCTAGGATCACATCCACACACACACACACACCTACTTACATTGACCAACTTTCTATTTATACATTACAAGAGGGCCTAAACATGGGTAAACCCATGGGCCGACATCTCCATGCCCGTTACATAAACCCTAATCCCAAAATTACCCTAAAAAGGGGCCAAGATCCCACGATCTCCGCTTTGACTTGTGCTCCGCCTTCAACCAGCCTGTCGAAGTCCCAAAATAGGTCAAACATGACCAAGGATCTCCAAAACTTGGTCAAGGGCCAACAAAGATCATAGGGACACTTCTCCACTGAGAAGATTCAGATTTTAGAATCAATGACAGTGAGAAACAAACATGCCTAAGGAAGAAAAAATATTCAGAAGAGTAACTCCTTTCAGAAGATCTTCAACTCCTAGATATCAAACTATATTTTTTGCTTTATGTTATGCATGCAATAATTTTGGACATAACGTTGTAAATTGGAGAGCTAATAGTAGGAACATGAACAACTTTGAAAGTCATACAAAAAATTGTTATCTAGGAAGGCCTAGTGAAACACATAGAAGAAGCTACAACATGTTTGAATCATCGAGCATTGAAGTGGAATGCTACAAGTGCAACAACTTTGGACACATAGCCAAGTATTGTAGAATGGAAGTCCCTCCTAGAGAATCACAATAGAATAACAACAATCACAGACAGGGACCTCATAAGAGAACATGGATAAGAAATCATAATCAGTATAGAAATGAAGAATGCACACTCGCTCTACAAGCTAAGAATATGAAACGTGGTTGGTATGTTGACAGTGGTTGTTCAAAGAAAATGACAAGTGATGAAGACATGTTTCTAACATTGAAAAAGGAAAGAGATGGATCAGTCTCCTTTGGAAACGATGACTCAACTAGAATCATTGGAAAGGGCACAGTCAAAATTGGAAACAAGGATACCAAAGAAAAAATGTTCTACTAGTGGAAGATATGAAACATAATCTTCTAAGTGTAAGTCAAATGTGTGGCCAAGATCACAAGCTTATGTTTGATTCACATAAATGCGAGATAAGAAAAGCAGGTTCATGAAAATCGGTTGCAACAGCTGTAATAACTTCAAGAAACATATATGTATTAAGTGAAATTGGAAATGAAAAGTGTTATCTAGGGAAGGAAGATTAAGTTTGGCTATGGAACAAAAGAATGGGTCACAAAAAATTTGATAACCTTGTCAAAGTAAACAAAAAGGAAGCAATCAAAGAAATTCCCCAGATCACGAAACCAACCAACACTTTATGCACGCATTGTCAACGAGGAAAGAAAACAAAGACCAGGTTCAAATCAAAGGAATACTCAATGATAAGACCACTAGAAATTATGCATACTGATCTAGTTGGAACAAATAAACAAAGGGTTTAAAAGGTGAGAAATACTTTATGTTATTGGTTTATGATTATACAAGAATGACTGTAGTTTGTTTTCTCAGGAATAAGTTAGAATCATTTGAAAACTTCAAGGTATACAAGGAAATGGTTGAAAATGAAATGGATTCAAAAATCAAATGCTTCATATCTGATAATGGAGGAAAGTTTACTTCAAAGGAATTTATGGATTTATGCAACAAGCATGGTATAAAAGACAATTCTTCATTGCTAGAAAACCTCAACAAAATGGGGTCGTCGAAAGAAAGAACATGACAATATAGGAAATAGATTGAACAATGTTAATGGATTCCAATTTGACAGATGTTTTTTGGACACATGTAGTGCATACAACAATTCATATTCAAAACAAAGTAATGCTCAAGAACAAAAATGACAAAACGCCTTATGAGCTATGGAAAGGAATACCAACAAATGTGAAGCACTTCAGAGTCTTTGGAAGAAAATGCTACATCAAAAGAGAAGATGACAGAATGATAAAGTTTGATTCTAGTGTAGACAAAGGTGTACTTGTTGGTTACTCAAGTACAAGGAAATCATACAAAGGTTACATTATAAGTCTCAACAAATTTGCGGAAATCATCAATGTAATGGGTGATGAGACGGGTGGATGAAAATTAAAGGAAGAAGAAAAAGATTCAATGGAACAGGTTTACGAAGAAGAAGCAAAGAATGAAGAAGCAATAGAAGGGGAATATGAAGAAGATCAAATAGAAGTAGAAGAGAAAGAAAAAAAAAGTACCTCCAAAGACACCTAGCAAACAAATACAGAAGAATCATCCATCAGATTAGATTATCGGGAATAAAGATGCAGGAGTTGAGACTAGAAGAATAATTCATTCACCAGAAAAACTGCACCTAGCACTCTTATCTTCGATTGAAGCAAATAGTTTTGAAGAAAACAACAAGGATGAATTCTGGATAAAGGCCATGGATGAAGAATTGGATCAGATAGAGAAGAATGACACTTTGGAATTGGTTCCAAGACCAAGGTACAAGAATGTGATCAACACAAAATGGGTCTTCATAAATAAATTGAATGAAGATGGACATGTTACCAGGAACAAATCTAGATTGGTATGTAAAGGATACACACAGTTTGAAGGTATCGACTTTGAAGAGACATTTTCCCCAGTTGTCAAAATGGAAGCAATCAGATTGATACTAGCTTATGCATGTTCAAATACTATTAAAGTGTATCAGATGGATGCAAAATCAAATTTTCTGAATGGATAACTAGAAGAAGAAGTCTACATTGAGGAACCAGAAGGATTTCAGTTATCAAAAAATGAAGATTATGTTTGCAAATTAAAGAAGACCTTGTATGGTCTCAAACATTTCCCTAGAGCATGGTATTATAGACTAGATGGATACTTACAACAACAAGGGTTCAGGAAAGGAAATGTAGAAAACAAACTCTACATCAAGGTAACTCAAGATAGTGTTTTATTAATTGAAGTTTATGTTGATGATATTATTTTTAGAAGTGATAATGACAGGTTGAGCCAAAAATTTGCAAAGGATATGCATAATGAATTTGAAATGTCATTACTTGGAGAACTATCCTTCTTTATGGGTCTTTAGATATGTCAAAGAAACCAAGGGATTTTTATTTTTCAAACCAAGTATATCATAGAAATGCTAAAGAGGTTCGGAATGGAAGATTGCAAACCAGTCAGTACTCCTATGCAAACCAGTTGCAAGTTAAGTAAACATGATGATTCAAAGTCTATAGATCAGAGACAGTATAGGTCAATGATTGGAAACRTACTTTATGTGACAACATCCATACCATATGTAATGTAGGCAGTTGGACATGTGGCAAGATTTCAAGCAACACCAAAGGAATCACATGTTCTAGCAGTAAAGAGGATATTCAAATATCTCAAGGGTATAGAAGATTTTGGATTATGGTATCCAAAAGGAAATGATCTATCACTTATTTCCTACACAAATGCATATTGGGTAGGTTGCATTGATGACCAATGAAGCACCAGTGGAACATCGTTCTACTTGGGTGAGTGTTTGGTATCATGGATAAGTAAGAAACAATCATCAATATCATTATCTACAACCGAAGCAGAGTATATTGCAACAACAACATGTTGTACACAGGTTCTATGGATGAAACAAACTCTGATATATATACAGGTTGAGTATGATGATCCCATTCCAATCTATTGTGATAATACAAGCGCCATTAGTATCTCAAAGAACCCGATGATGCACTCTAAGATGAAGCACATTCCAATCAAGTATCACTTTCTACGGGAACAAGTTGCAATCAAGAACATCATAGTTGAATATGTGGGAAAAAAAGAACAAGTGGAAGATATCTTTACAAAACCACTTCCAAGGGAAGCCTTTGAGTATATTCGCTAGAGACTCGAAGTAATTTCTACTCCAAAATGAATGCTTTTGAATGCTTATCTTATATGTCTTAGATTTACATGAGGAAGCACCATAAAGAGGATAGTTCAAGTTGGGGGAAAAATTTAGGAAGAGTTCAGTCAGGGGGAGTAGTCCTAAGGATAATTCAGTTAGGGGGAGTAGCCTCAAATAGGAAGTTACCTTTTCCATTGATGTCAAAGGGGGAGAGATTTATTAGAAGAAGGATAGAGAGTTATATGCTTGGAGAGATACCACATAGGCATGGTTCCAGGGGAGCGATGGTCACAGGGGGAGAATGAGTGAGATGACTTCAGTATTGCATAAAACTGTTGCCATCAATGCCAAAGGGGGAGATTGTTGATTAATTTACTAGCAAATTTGGGTCATTTTGCGACAGCTATTTTGACACTATTGTGGCGTTATGTCGTTGATATTGTGACGAATCTTGAGTCTCTGAAACGTCATTTTATGGCACGTGGAAATTTTGACAAAATTGAATTAACGTCGCAAGAGCGACGAACCTAGGGAACTTCTCACAATTGTGACAAAAAAAAAATATCGTCGCCAATACGACAATATAGGCAAACTAAGTGAAACCAACAATTTGTCTCAATTGCGACGACCATTGCGACGACAATTTTCATTGTCTATATAGCAAATGCGTCGCAACATTTTTTTTTTCGTCACACTTGCGATGACAACATTTTTGTTTTATATAGCGAATTTGTCACAGGAACGACAACATTTCTTTGTTTATATAGCAAATGCGTTGCAACAAATTTTGTTGTCGTCGCACTTGCGACGAAAACTTTTTTTGTTTACATAGAGAATGCGTCGCAGGAATGAAAAA
>SNQJ01S0048708.1:1695-13698 GCA_010110895.2 Picea sitchensis
TAGCAAAAATTCCAAGGTGTCTCAGATGTAGCAGCGAAACCCCAAGACCTTGAGCTCTGATACCATATGTTAAGAACCAAATATCAATATAGCATAGAAAAACCTCAGAATAAGTACTCAACGCCTTGAAAAATAGATAATTTTAGATAATAAGCCTCTTCAAGGGGGCAACCTCCTTTTACCCCACATAAATGTTCAAGTGCAATATGATTCAAAATGAAAATGTCTCTTTGGTATATATAGGAGACTAGGAGGTATAATTACAACTAATGGAATAAATCTGACATAAATAAAATAACATTACTAATGTAATATGCCCCAGTTAAGGGGTAATGAGACAATATTAGGGCTTAACATACTTCTTCTTTATCTGTACCTAGAACACCTTGCATTAAGTCTACTTCTGTTGCATCTTCTTCCTCTCAGAAAATTGTAGTTCAATCAGAAAATTTGAAAGGTGATAAGCCTTCCATAAATTCTGCTATCATAAATCCTTTTCCTAAGAATTTCTCTGTACATAATACAGGGAAAGAGGTTGTACAATATACCTCGGAAGAGTACTTCTCCTCTTCTCTGAACTCTTTGCAAACAGAACCAGAAAAATTCTACTCTTATATCCATATCATTTTTCCTGAAGTAGAGTCTGTCCTCCAAGACTTGTTTGTAAAAGGAGAAGAAATCTAGCCCTGTTGCTAGGGTAGTTTTACAAAGCCTCCTATTTCCCTGATCCATTTGAGTTTAATAAGACTCCACTGGGGAAGATTCAGTTGACAGAAGATGAAGAGGCTGAATTTTAGATCCAGGTATCAGCTCATTGGTCCGCTTCATGAACTGTTGTATTTCTTTGTCATCTCTTTCATGTGTTTCCCTTCGCATGTAAAGAGAATCATTTTTTGTTTTGTATATTTAGAAAATCGTCATCCTTCTTGTATATATCCATCTTTAGAAGAAGAATATCTGCATACTACTCATATTGTAGATATTGATTCAATACCTATACCTCAGCCCGTTCATAAAGACGATCATTATATTCAAATCTCCCTTGAATCTGATCAGCCATGTAACCATACCGAGGTCATAACTGATTCAAACTTTGTCAATAACTCAACACCTTGTGGCATTACTACTTAACCTCATCATCAACATGTTAGCTCTCATAAGAAACCTACTTCTTTTCAAATTAAGATCAGGATGAAGATGTTCAAACCCTTAAGGTTGCCCTATCTTCTTAATCCTTACCCTCTTGACTGTTATGGATATCTTCCTCGGTTTTCTGGAGAGAATCAAGATTCAGCTATAAAGCACCTGGAATCCTTTGAAGATTTTGTTGATCATTTTCGGATTGTTCATGGAGATGTGATCATGAGATTTTTCTCCAAGTCTTTGATCAGAGATGCTACAGCATGGTTTAAAGGTATGAGAGATGATTCTATTGGCTCTTGGATCGAGTTATCAAATGTATTTTTGAAGGATTGGGGTGAGAACAAATCTTTTGATTTGTATCTCGCTGAATTTTATAATTTGAAGAGAGAGGAAAACAAAGCTTTCTATGTTTTCAATCAAAGGTTTTTCAACAACTATCATGACATGCCTTTGGATATTTGGCCTACAGAGACAGCTACCATGATATATTATGTTATGAGTTTGCATTCAGAACTTGTCCTTCTTCTGCTAGAAAGAATGTCTTCATCTCTAAGGATTTTGTTTGAAGATGCTCAAGAGGTGGAGGAGAACATTCATGCTTCCAGAAGTATCCAAGAGCAGGTTGACTTTGAAGACCTGTATGCACAAGAGAAAAAAGACTTTTAGTACATTTCAGATTCAGAGCAAGAAATAAGTGAGTATGAAACAAAAGTGGAACAACAACCCGAAAGTGAGTATATTTCAAATTCAGAATCAGATTCTTCAGTCTATGCAGATTATTCTAGAGACAGGTATACATGTGAATTTTATGATCAGTTTGTAAATCAGGAAAATCCTATGATAACGGATGATTGCATAGGAAATTATATGTTCTTAGCTGATTCTAATCCATATGATGTAAACCCTATTTCGTTATCCTCTTGTGAACATTATTCTGATGAGGAAATTGTAGTTTTTGATGATCACAAGTTGATCTCAAAAGGACAAGAAGATGATCATTCTTCCTGTAGAGGAACATTTATGGCTGAGCAAGAGGCTGCCATAGATGTGCAACTGTTTCCCAAGGAGCAACATGTTTCTTATCTTCTTTTCAAGGATCCGGTGGCAGCATTCATGGAGTTATACTTTTCAGAAAGCTTGAAAGTTTCAGAATTCTTTAGCTTGCCAATGTTTCTGGGTAAGCATGGTTTTCTGAAAGACTTCTTATCACTGTTGTTTCATGCCAAACATTATTTGATGATCAGTGATAAAGATGAGATTTCTTCAGTATTAAAATTACTTGGATGGATGTTATGTAAATCAACCTTTACCTAACCCGAATGCAGATCCGTTTAGAGTAGAAGTAGGGGAATAAGCTCATTTTATGAGCAAGTAGTCATTTTCAGTTAATTGATTTCATGAATAAGCAGAGTAGGCTACAGGCCGACTACAGTTTCACAAAAGATCAATTGTAAAGGCCAGATGACTCCATGCCCAATGCTAAAGGCACAAGGTCTGCTAGGTTCTTGAAACCTCACAGGGACATTTCTTCCCCAATAGGAGCCATATGTGATCTCCTAAAATAAACCAATCAATTCATTAAGTTTTAGGAGTGATAGCATAGTCATGAATAAATTTCATTATTAAATTTTTAGGGCTCATTTTAATGAGTTCCAGCTTGTAAATAAAGTTCGAAAAACATTTGATTTGGTTTTTCCTTAAAAAAATCAAAACTCAGGTTTTGGTGGCTAATGCCTTTTTCAAAAGGGCTTCTAAGCCATCGAAATCCTTAGCTTTCGATGGATTAAACGCGAAATTCGGGGCTATTTTAGCCACCGAAAGTGCAGAAAAGTTTGTTTTACTATGCTGCGTCATCATTTTCAAATGATGATTTTGAGCGACTGGAGAATCATTTTGAGAAACGGGTGGATTTTTTTGTTGCTAACATGTCAAAGAACAATAACCTATATCATTTTTCCTACATGTGTCATATATTTGGAGAATCGAATTCATCTATGAGCCCTAATTTTTGGATCTCAGAATTTCCTTGTTTGACACATGTGTTTGAAAAGCCGATCCCGGGAAAATGAAAACGAATCTCAAATAACTCAGAGAGGTTTTTTCTCACAAAAAACTAATATACAAAAGACTCTTCCAGTTTGTACGCAACTATTTTTATTTTAGAGATATAGGTCAATATTAAAGCAACATATTTCTGTCTTTTCCTAGCCACCAAAAGCACAGAACAGGGCAACAAGCTACTATTTTTGCACAGATCTGAGTTTCCTTGATCCGAATGCCATGAGGATGGTTTCTAATGATAGATAATAATTAATGGCATCATTATTGGGTTTCTGTTCCATTTTTAAAAGGTGCCAGCAAGAGGAGAAGGTTGAGTTTGCTACCTTATTGTGGCAAAAAACTGTCTTTTTGGCAAAGATGACAAATTCGAATTAGCTATCAGCCTATGGAGATCTACTACAGTTGTTGAAGACTTTGAATGCCAACAAGACTATTAGGATAATATATTGACCAAGTAAATATGATATTTTCCTATTTTCTTGAATTTGTTTTGAATGTCTATTTTGAGTAAATTTGATCCAGTTTTCCAGGAGATGGAAACTGTTTGTAAAGGCTATAAAGCCAAGAACATTTGATGAACAAGAGGTTCGACTTTGATTTCTTCTATGCTGCTACTATAATGGAGAATTTTTCTTAATATATGAAACTTGCAAGCTTCTTTCATTGGTGTTATCAAGCCTCTTCTTTCTTATTTGTTTTTACTTATGAGTTGAATACAATTCTTTTTCTATGCTTATTTAATCCATAGGTGACTGTCATATCACCATTTGATTGCTAAGAAAAGGATCATAAGTGGTCATGCTAGTTTCTAGACCCATCATGCTTATTGTTTTATATATGTGTGATTTGGTTAAGTGATTAGTTTCTGTTCTATTTGATACACAACCTGTCTGATTGCATCTCTTGAGAGCCTTGTATTGTTTGATATCCCTAGAAAGTCTTGAATACACAGTCCATTTAGTTAKATATTCATCTTGGTTCAACCCCACACCCATTATTGAGTGAATCATTACAAGAACAGTTAAGTTACCAGGCATCTCTAAGATACAACCTAGGAGAGTTTCTTGGAGTGATAACATGGAGAACATAGTCATGATATTAATGATTGCTGGAAAAGCAGGCAGTAGGATACAAATCATGTGTGCATAAGAATCCTGGATTACATTTTAAGACATAATGCATGAATGGAGAATTGACATCTGGTTGGATCTTGACAATCCAAAATTTTCTTTTGGTAAATGTGAAAATTGCACTGACTCATAATTAAATTGTGAGACGTGGCTAATGCTACATGATGTTGTTAACATTCAGGAAAAGTCAAGAGGAAACTTGACTAAGACTGATCAAGGACTAGAGAAGGAATATCCCAGGAGGGATAAATTGTAGAAGCAAAGAAGGAGAAAAATGATTGATACTTTTCTCACTCTAAAACTATGATTTTCTTAACAGAGTTGAAGGCTTTGAAATAATAACTATGAAATCTAAGGGAAAAGAGAATTGGTAATTAAGTTGAAAAAATGACTTGGGATAAAAGCCATGAATGTGTAGAGGAAAAGAGGCCTTGAAAATAATTCAATTGGACTGAAAATTCTAGACTGTGTAGAAGGAGTTGGAAAGAGGGAAGTGTCACTTAACTCCTTTCTTGTTATTCATTGTGTTTCTCTAGGCGGAGAAACTAAAATCCTGTTATGTGTGAATTCCTTCAGCATGAGAATTATAATAGTTGTATGACTGAAGATACTAGAGAAAACTTAAATCTGATTATGTTTTCACTAAAAAAAACATTGAGGCTAATGTAATAGAGTGCATACAAACGTGCTAGGAGATATCTGAAGATGTCTTGTTGGTTTAAATGCTATGAGAAATGCCTTTTTAATTTTACATAACAACTGATATAATTTTGAATGAAACGATGCATGTTATGTGTAGGAAATGATTGGAGCTATTGGTAGAGGATAAATAAAATATGGCCCATGATAGAAAATATTAATGAAGGGACTTTGGAGTTCCCATGAAGCACCATTGATGAGGTATTATAAAAAAGGGTGCTGGCAGCCAGAAGAAGTATAAGAGTGTTCATGCCTATGTGGAATAAGGTATGAAGGGATCGCATAAGGATCCATTCTAAAATATTTTATTATTTTAATAATATGAAAATTATTTTCAGTGGTTTTTGTATGCCATTAAGATTCGGTAAGAAGAACATGAATGATGGAGGTATGAACCTATAACAACCAAGGACGATTAATATCATTGCAATAAAATTCATGAAAAAAGTGTCATGAATGCATTGACCAATCAAGAATGATTGGGGACCATAGTGCTCATGAGAAACATGTTGATTGAATGCATTGAGGAGATGCATGTTTGCATGAGAGGGAAGGTAATGGACTTCCCATCGTGGAAGGAGGACCTTCCAATATCCTACCATAGTTGTAGAATGGCAAAGAGAGAATTGAGTGGCTGTGATTATGGGTACCGTGGTTACCAACAAGGAAATAATGCATGGATGCATCATGTGAAAATTTTTAATTTTCATAATTTCCTATTATGTTATGTTGATCTGAGGTTATGATCAGTTCATGGTAGGAAGCATACTCCTGGTGTAGTCATGAAGCCGACAAAGAATCCATAAGGTGAAATGTTGGCTAAGTTCCAACTCACAATGGAAAAGTACCCAACATGAAATGTGGTAATCTGAAATTGATGCAAGGTGGCATTATGCGTACAATGTTGTCATGGATAATTGGCACATTGGTTAAATTATGTGTGATGCTTGAATACATTTTGAAAGGCTTTGTATGTTGAATATATGTATGTGTAAGGAAAGATAATTCCTTTTATTTAATAAATGAAAGTGTTTTGATTGTTTCTATGCACAATTTAAGAATTATTTGTGATGTCATTGTGAAGGTGAAAAGAAAGTATATGTGCATGAGAAACTAACAATATGTTTGGTTGTGTGAAGTTAGAATTGCAAGAAGAAAGGGTCTTGGATAGGGAAGTGTTATAATCCCATGAGGAAGATCAATTCCTGTTGAGCCAAACTGATATGAGAAGAAAGTCACATACTTGTGAATCCGGTTCTTGTGTGGAACAGATCTGAAAATGAAAATGTGTAATTAGAAATATGTGATTAATAGATTTGAAATAATTTTTTATTGAAAACTGATGATAATACCTCACAGTTACTGTATGTATGTGATACAGGTGAGATAACAGGTTTGTCTTGGAGGGACAAATGATGGTTTTCAAGCTTGGAAATGGCTATTATTGTGACATGAGAACCCTATGATATGCCATGATCATCATAAAGAATGTTGTTTTGTGGTAACACGAGATGGAGGGATGCCTTGACAGAGAAATTTGGACAGATGCCTCGACTGTAAGACTCGATAAAGTCTCCGAAGCTCTTCTTGTGCAAGAAATCCTTGGTGGGAAAGATGGATCACCCGATGGAATGTATAGTAGAGACGGGGTTGCATGATCCTGGAGGATGAGTGACCGCAAGGAAGATGAGACTTCGATAATTCTTGTAAATTTTTGATTGGGATCATGAGCACAATGGGTATGTCAAGGGGGAAATAGTGATCTGAGAAAATATGACAACCATGTGGATGCAGATCCATGAAATGCATAGATAAGTATTGTGTTGATATGTAAATTCTTCCTCTTGAATTATGAATAGCAACAAAATGTTTATGCATGAAATTGTGAATTAGCATTGTTGTTGTTTGAAATTATTGTAGGCATGTGCTAAATACGAAGACTCTGGGAAAGGACTAGACCAAAAGAGAGGAACAACATTGTTGAAGTAGCTGAAAGAAGAAGTCATGGTAGGTGTTGCTGAGAAGAAAATAACACCAAGGACAATTTTTCTTCAAGGGGGAGGGGATTGTAATACCCTTGTTTTCTCAGTATGTAATTAATCATGTTTAATGATGGCCATGCCATGGAATGTAAACAATATAATTATATTATTGTTTGATTTAAAATGATAACCAACTGACTGTGGGGTCAAGTCTTAAAAATACTATCCATGATACCACTGGATAAATGAGAGGATGTTCTATTAGACTAAAGGAAACCCAAGCCTCCTTATTGAATAATTAATTTGGAAACATTCAATTATTTCCCTTAATTATGATTTCAAGGAAAATCAGTTAATGAGGGAGGACTGGTTGTTGAGCAGCCAACCACCCTCAATGAATGGAAGTATGGAGGAATTCCTGAAGTGACATAAATTTGTCAATTAGAGGATAGCAATAGAGATCACCCCGAGTCCCTATGGTTGACCCATGAGTTTCCTTATGAGAGAAGAAATGGTATAGGTCGAGAACCTTCCCAAGATATGCATGAAAGAGAAGGGCAGGAGGGTGTGCAACAGAGAGAAAACACAAAACTGGAGAGAGGAGGATCAGGTGGAGGAAGATGAACTCTAGGGATTTTAGCTTCCAGAGGAGAGGGTTGACTATGTAAAAACACAGTAACAAAAAAGCGTTGGAGCTTTGAGACTCGGTTTGAGATTCCAAGAACCTGACCTGAGTCGAGAATGATGCAAGCTTGATACTAGGAGGGTATATGATAAACCTTGATGTGGCCTAGGCTAGTGGGGGGTGTGAGGTAATTCTCCTACCACTATTGGGGTGAAGAAGAGTGGCATTCACTTACTAAACTTCTTCGAGGACATGATAAATATTTCCTTGGTGGTATCATGGCTTGGCACAGGTGTGGCCTGCTACTGAAGTTACTTAGCGAGAAAATCCCACGGTTGGGTGGAAAGGAAAAAACCCATAGTCAATTGGCTAGATATAGCATGTAGAAAGATACATATTTCTATACTTTGTGCAATGTATGAAAGGGAAATTTATGCATGTAAACATATTCATGTGTGTGGATGTCTGTAAACATGATTTAATGTTTGAAAATATGTTTTATTAATGTTTTAGTGTAATCTCAATCAAACATAATGGATGATTATTTCATTGACGAATCCTTGTATTTTGGAATGTATGAGGGGTTGAGGAATGGTTCTTGTTCTGGCTTAGCCAACTGTAACCCTCCACCTTGTTACGAAGGCCAAACAATTCCAAATTATGTTTGTACATCACTATATGAGCGATGAGATTCAACAAATGTTGATTCCAGAGCTGGAATAGATCTTGGCCATCCAAATACAAGCTTATATCCCATTGAAGTATGCTTGTGCAACAATGAGGGATCATAAATGTTGGATCGGTGGACGGTTGTATGCCAACCATCGATCAGATTGTCTAGTCGAGAAATAGGACCTCAAAGTACTGGGATATCCTTGGTGGGAAGATTATGAGAAATTCTTGACATGATGATGTTGAGAGAAGGGTTCTGACTCTTGGTATCAACCTTACCACTCTCACAGATAAGTGTTGAAGCCCATCATACAGGAATTGTTACTCGTAGCCGCTGGATCAACGATCGACAAAGATCCACCACTGATCTATTATGTAATATCAAAAGAGAGTCGACACCAGAGTCATGGACATGACACTTGTCATCATCTAAGTCATGGAGTAATAACTACTTATGGATCGATGGATGGGAGAATGATGATTGCCCGATCGTATCGGGAATTTGGGAGCTGGGGAGTAGGGTTTCAGCCCCTGGTTCCATACCCTTATCACAAATAAGCATGAGGAGAGGGAAATTGATGTCGGTGTGACGTTTCATGCCATCATGACAGCTAGCATGTCTAGAGGACGGTAGGTGTCAGTTTCTGGTTTACATGAGATCGGTAAATAGTTGAGGTCTCGATTTCTGCAGTCACTTGGTGGAAACTCATGTCCTCCTTATGTTCCACATGAGGGAGAGATATCCACCATTGATCTCTATTTAGAAAATTCAATCGGACCTCGGTCCATCAGGGTCATGGAGATGGCACTTTTCATCATCTAATCCACAAAGAAATTAAATGTGGGCCCACAGAGGGTCGAGACTATTGGATGGGTTCCTTAAACGATAACCATCAGATCTACCTACGAGAGATCTTATCCGTATATATTGTAGACAAGGCCTAGGATTCGTAATCATGATATTACCTTAATTAGTCATCTCGTAATCATCGAGAATTTTCGAAGCTTATCTTACACTGAGGAAAGTCTCGATGTCTGATACCAGATGGTGATGTGTCGCACGATGAATGGCTCACATATCGTGACGTGGGAGGGCCACATGTCACACGATTTTGGTTCCATGTGTCACGTTGGTTAGACATATTCAGATAGAAGTCCATGGGGGAAATGAGTTCCATGTGTCATGCCAGGTGGTAGAAAATGGTGGGGCAACATTTCAGGATAGGTGGTCGGTTTTGGATAGGGTTGTGTGTCCTAGGTTCTAGCTCATCTCGGATTGGGAATTTTGGGGCTATGAAAAACATAGAAGGGTTGAGGTCCCAAGGGTCAATGTCTCTAGATGACATCAGACGACATAATCAAACCAATTCTTGATGGATAGGTGTCAACATCATGATGGGTGAGCTCTGAGTACAATTATGACGTGTATACCATGTTAGTCCATGTGGGAGGTCCACATGTCACATGGTGATCGTGCCACGTGTCAAGCTGAATTGGTGTAAGGATAAGGTGGTTCATGAGGAAAATGAGTGCCACATGTCACGAGGTGACGGTGACCACGTTTCATACCACAATTGAGACAAGTGGCATTAAGTGACAGGGTCATGTGTGCGAGGTGCTAGATCAACACTAATTCGTTCCTTTTGGGGCCATGTGAAATGTGAATAGTTGATGTCTGAGATCCCGATGTCCCAATGGATAGGTGTCAAAACCTGGTTAAATTGGGTCTCAGGAGAATGAGGGGAAAGTGTTGGGCATGTGTAAGGTTGGGGACTAATAAGTCGAGGACCCAATGGATTGGGTAGTAGGTTCCACGTCAGCGTCTACGCCAGCAACCACACCTATGCTATAGGGTGACATGTTATGAAATGTTAGTTCCATGTCGGATGACATAGGTGACGTGGAGCCACGTGGGTGCCATGTGGAAATAAAGAGGCCTTTGTCCGATAAAGACCCTAAATCTTTAAGAGGCCATAAATTTCTATCAAGAGCTTATTTTTGAGAAAAAATATAGTCGTTGTAAAGCTCTCGACGAGAAGAAGACGATGATGTCCTCAAGAAGAGACTTGAATATGGTTGAGGGAAAGTGAAATTTTAATACCCATCCCTTGAAAAGGTACTTATGGGGTTGGATGTATTACAATAAAATTACTCAATCATATTTTTCTTACGTCCCAAGGGGACGTCTAAAGGTAGACTCAAAGCAAGGCATTTTTGGCGAGCCATTGGTGGTGTACAAAAGTTATAGTTTAATAACAACTCGTCACCAGGAGACAAACTATGTATTGAATTCACAACAAAAAATCTAGATGACTTCCTTTTCATAAATAACTCTTTGTCATTGGAGTGTTTATTAAAGGAAAAAATTGCACTAATAATGAGGTCCTGCAACTATTTATGAACCCTACAATGTTCCCATGAGTTTGTGGATGATCGTCGATATATAACAAGTTTTTCCTGTTAAAGTTTTCATAAGAATAACCATTCATGCAGATACTATACATGGAAATGCTATGTTTTTGTTTGACAATATTTAAGTAATTAGAATGACTATAAAGATGACCAAAAAGTGGCATAAGTTCCACTGATTGTTTGGGAGGAACAAATACATGTGAAAGGATAAACAATCCAATATTTGCAACATCTATTTTAGACTTGGAAATCACATAACTATTATCGCAAAAAGATAATTTAGTTCCAACATCGAGCACATGCAAGGACGATGGCCAAGCACCATACAAAGATTGATTGTAACCGGTTTGGTATTTACTTTGTAGATGGATAGGAAGAGGGAAGTTATTTATACCTTCCAACAATTGAACAGACTTTTGTGTGTACTTGGACATTTTTTATCTTAGCTCATACAACTTTTTTGATCTCCTATTAGTGATGTTTTGGGTAGTATTTATATCATACTTTCGATCACTATAATATTTCTCCGGTGACGCAATAGAAAGAGATGATTTGGCCAATTTAGGAGGAAACATAGTTGATATGGCTTCTAAATTTTCAAAAAAGGAGCACATGGAAGTGTTCCTACGTGTCTTTTCTATATCACCTATTGGATTATKGACTGCGGTGGGAGGTATTAGACCATGAACTTTGGGTAGCCTATCATTAATATAATGAGATAATGTGACACATTGAGGTTTCTTCTTCAACCCTTTACATTTTGAACAACTACATACCACTAGCATGTCATAAAAGAGATTCAATTCATGGTGTAATACCATTGACCCAGGTTGTAGGTTAATAGAAGATGGAATGTTATAATTGCAAGGGTAAAGCAGTTGTCCATTTTTGTCAAACATTTATTTGCAATATATTTCTCGTGATAAGAGCTTGTGACATTTTTTCACTGGTGGAATATCTTGTTCATCTGAACTTGATCTCAATCTGTGATCCTACAAAATTCAATGAATAATTATTCAAATGCACATGCATAAATGACATAAATTCAATTAGATAAATGAATTATAAATAAAATATAGACTTACTTCAAATGGTGCGGGATAATTTGAAAAACTTGCAACAATATGGAATGAGTTGGAGTTTGAAGTATTGGCCATTTGACATTATAACCTTATTTTCCCTGCATTTTAGTTAAAACCATCATCAATACATGCATGAATCTGATATTGATATTTATCGGTGCATTTATGTATTTTATAATGCTGCGATGAGTGTGTGT
>SNQJ01S0048708.1:20352-47616 GCA_010110895.2 Picea sitchensis
TATTGTGTATTCAGTATTTGTGGTTATTATATTGGTATATCTATTCAGGTTCTTAACAAGTGAATGTTTCTGCAAGTGGTATGTAGTTTTATAATATCGATCTGTAAAAATCATGGATATTTTTTCTCAATGTAGTGGGAATAATGTCCTAATTGCATGAGGATATTTTACCAATAACTATAACAATTACATATTGGTTCCATTTTGATTATTTTGTATCTTTACGTTGTCCCATTTTTTATGACCATGGGTCTCTTATTCATATATAATGAAATGAATTTGTTATTTTATTGCATTGTTAAATGTTGTAAAATGTTGCATTGTTGATTAATTAATATGTGAATGATTTACATTGTTTCTAACAATAGAGGTATAATCCCTTAGATAGGGCATTAATGTTTTCATTATATCAAAATGCAATAACAAAAATATAAAAAAACAATATGATCATAAAAAATATTTGTTAAAAAAAACAATTAATTAAAATATATACATATCGGTGCATTCTTATGAAGTCACAAAATGGTGCCTGAAATAGTATAGGCATCGATTCTTTTTAAGGGGTTATACGCACTAGTGCATATTGATAATACTAAAGCACTGGTACATATTAATTATACAGAATCATCGGTGCATAAAATGTGTGATAATATATATCGTTTTGAAATTATATGGAGGGCATGTGATAAATACACATAAGTTATTTAAATATAATAACAACACCGATGCGTTAATAAACTTAAACACGTTGGTGATTTAATAAACTTAAACGCACTAGTGCATTTAATAAAAAAAGTGCATTGGGGCATTATATTTAGTATACGCCCTGAAGCATACAAATTATACAAACATCGGAATGAACATAAAATAAAAGCGCACCAGAGTTGCATACAACAAAATGGGATTCTTGGGCATATTAACCATAACAGTCTTGGTGTGTTTATTTCATATGTAAGCACCATGGAATTAATGTAATGACGAACTGGTGTGTTTTTATCTTATGTATGAAGCAAGGCATTTTCATGTAATGGTGTCCAGTGAAGTTATTTTTTATGTCCGGACCAAGAATTTATGTCATGGCACACCAATGATTTTTTGGTTTTATGGAAGTTCTAGGGAATTTTATGTAAGGTCATTCCGGAGCGTTTTATGTTTTGGTATGCCTCGAGGTGTTTTATTCAATGGAATACTGGTGTGTTTTGACAATAAAAGCACTGAAAAAAACATCTGTTACAATATCCACCTGCCTATAACACACCCAACCCCCTCAGTACTCTTTTAAGGGACGAGGTACAAAACAAATTATTTTACTCAACTACCTCAAAACCCCTTCTAAATTTCACCATCTTCTTCTTCTCGTTGAGAGATTTCCAACGACTATAATTTTTTCCAAATCTGAGCCCTGGAATGAAATTTACGTCTCCTTAAAGTTCTTAGGTCTTTTTCCATTACAATGCCACGTGGCACCCACATGGATCCACGTCACCCATGGTCATCCGATGTAGATCTGCCATGTCATGACATATCATCCCCCTATGTCGATGTGGAAATTGGTGTGAACTTGGTCGTGGTGCCTACCACCTCATCCGCGGGACCCTCGACTAAGTCTCACTTCACGCAGTCCTCAAAATACCCAATCTGATAGAAGTTGATGTCTAGGGTACAAGGTATTTTCATATAGTGCCACTTGTCCATCGATCACTATTTAGGTGATGTCATTCGATGTCCCACTGGGTTATCGGACCATCAACCCACCAAAAGTGTCTGCATAAACCTCATCCCTAGACGCCTGATCCGATATGAAGTGGTGCCTTAAACACATGTTCTATCATGTGCCACCAACTAACCTTCACCATATCGCGACATGTAACCACCAGATATCGAATTATCAACCCATCAGAGCAAGCTCATGTCCATTTTAAACTCAAGGCCCGATCTAGTGGCCAAACTATCCCTCTAACCCATGGCATTTCCATGATCTTCCACGCAACATCCCCTCGTGGCCCTATTACCACCTGACACATGGAACTGTCACTGCCTGACATGTCGCACTTAGAAACCACTAGGGTCCTTCCCAAACGTTCCAATTTACCTTCACACATGGACCAATCCCCATGTGACACATGGCCCCCACGTGGACTACCGTGGTTTACATGTCCTTCTTGCACATCCGTCTCATATTGTCGAGTCTTGACACTTGTCCTTTTGGCTTTGTCTATGTGACGTCTTCTGACGTCACACCAAATCATTAGATTTTCAGGCATCGACCTTACTTGTACCTTCGATAAACCCAACTTACCCAAACCGACGTGATTTGACACCTGGGGCACATGGCCCTGTCGCAGGATGCCACTTGTCTCGATCCACGTTGCATCACATGGCTACTGAGCACCGAGATTCATATCATAACCATATCACAAGACTCCCCAATACACCAAGGCAAATTGACTCCTTTGACCCATATCGACGGTGGAAATCTATCCACCCTTAGATCCAATGACTAGGAAATAATGGCACTACCCCAAGGGTACTCACCTTTGATTGTGACCACACTCAAAACCTCGATGAGCTTCCTACCGACACATGGTATGACATGTGATATGACAGGTGGTACTCGTACCACTTGACACATGGCTCCCATTTTCCTTATCACATCTTCATCGATTGACACATGGAATTTTCGTCGAGTGACACATATTCCCAAATGTTGAGCACCAGAACTTTCCAACATAGTATGGAACTTAAGAGATACCGATATGGGGATTACGAGAGGATTAATTAATTTAATCTTGGTAATTATTAGACAGTTAATGAGTCAATCCCACGACTATAAATCCAGGATTTTATTACAAGATCTACGACTGATATCTCTCGTTGGACTCTACTTATCTACGGTCTAGATCATCCCTCAGAGTCTTACCATCGAAGAACCTACACCTCATCATTATAAGGTTACTTTGAACACCACACTCCAAAGATAAAAACTACTATGGATCCGACAGTGAAAATATTTTCCTGTAGACTCTCCGATGAATCTAACGGCTTGCGTTCATCCTCAAATCTCTACCATCGGGGTTCCTTATCAACCTCACACACAAGCATCCCGAAAACTTAATCTCTGATCAATGGTGGAGATCTCTCCACCCACAAATCCTACGCTCGATAATTACAATGCCCAATCAAAGGCCTAAGCTTGACATGAGTCCATTCCCAATATCTTCTACCAATTATAGGTTGTCATGTATCATCCTCGATTACGTAGACACTTCTTGTCAGCATGATGGTAGAAATAAGTCACCTTCCCCTTAATCTTGCTTGGATGAGATCCTATGGAGATCTATGGCTAAGAATTTATCTCACCTTTACTTTGATTGACGATCGCGATTGTCCCTCGGGCCTCTCTCATTGGAGTGTATTTACGCTGGGCCTCCATGGTTACTCCGACCGACATCCCCTGACCAACATTTGATATATTCTAACCTCTAACCCTTCAAAATATTGAAGGTCCTGGGTACATCTTCTTACATGCCTCAAATCCTAATGTAGTGGAGGGTCAATATTTATTTGCGGTGTTAAATCAACGATTGTGATTTGTCCTATCCCAAATCACGATTTTTATATGGTTCTAACAGTCTGATACATGACTTAACAGTTATGGGGAAATTATTTTAAGTTTATTCTAAGTCCTACTGAGCCTTCTCAGTCTTCATTCTTTACTCCCAACCGACTAAGACAACCTTTATCTATGACCTTGGATGGGTATTTTGTGACCCGTGTATGTTTACTGTAAGGTAGGGAATTTCTCAAGGATTTAGGCTCTCTTATTGCACCGAGACTTTCCCAGATCTTATAGTAGTTTGGTCACCTTCCTTTCGAGGAAGGGTTTACACCTTTACAAGCTCTCACTTCATAGACTTGAAGTCTTCATTGGGTTACACCCTACCTTTACCCTATCTATTGGACTTTTTGGATTAGCGCAAGTAATCAACCCTAATCCATTTGATTCCCTTGTTACTCAAGCATGCATAGTTTCTTACTTACATGTCTATAATGCATAATAGAAATATCGTTCCATTCATCCAACATGCAGGCACAACCATGCACTCAAATATTTGTAACAAACCAAACAATAAAGAAAATTACTCAGGATAAAATATACTTATCTATTATGGTTTATGACCAGCCAACTGACCATGGGTGTTCTCCTTTCCACCCTACCATAGGATCAAAATAATTCATTATCATCATTATTTCCACCCCCATGCCAAGCCATGATACCATCAGGGGATTCTTTACACTCCTTCCTGAATTCACTTGCAGTCACCCATTCGTGTGTCTCTACATGTCCCCGAGCCCTCTTCTCCTGCCTTGTACTCCAGGACTTCTTGGGTCATGCCAGAAATTTCCTGAAGGTAATTTTCACATCCTTCCTTAACTTCCAAAAGAACTATTCTAGCTACTATCCTTAGTGATAATCAATTTTCATGGCCCAGGATATTCTAGGTCTACACCATTTTAATTAGGCAGAGTACTACTTTCAGAGTCAATTAAATCAATAATTAACTCCCTTTTGCATCACTCCTCTCATGGAATCATGGTTCATACATTCAAGGATTCACCCCACAATCAGTTGTTGGCGTTTTAAATCGACAACAATTACAATGGTTATATGCCATTACATAGAAATCATGATTAGTTACATATAATCATAGGTTTAGGAAAGGGGTGTTATAATCCCCTCCCCCTTCAAAAGAACTCCTTCCTTGGTGTTATTTGCACCTCAACAACACTTTCCATGCCTCTATCTTTCGATTGTTTCAACAATGCAGTTCCCCTTCTTGGTTTGGTCCCTTCCAGAATTTTGGAAACTAACACGTGCCTACAATTTATTTCAAATAGAAATCATTAATCACAATTTCAGGAAAAAACATTTTATTGATGTTCATAATTCAAGAGGAAATTGTCACATATCAGTATAACATTTATCTGGGCAGTTCAGGGATCTGCATCCATATGGTTGTTTCATTAACTTGGCTCATCGCTTTCATTGACATAATCATTGTGTGAATGATTTAAATCAACAGATTACAAAAGCTATCGAAGTCTTCTCTTCCTTACGATCACTCACCCTCTAGGCCTAGGCTCAGGAATCCCCTTCTCTACTATATAGTCCCTCGGGTGACCCATCTTTCCTTTTCAGGTTTTTCTAGCACAAGAAGAATTTTTGAGACTTCCTCAAGCCTTACATTTGAGGTGTCCCTCTGAGTTTCTCTTGTCGAGGCGTCCCTCCAGCCCGTTTTACCTCAACATGATATTCTTTGGGGATCATGGCTTATCACATGGTTCTCATGTCACTACAGTAGCCTTCTTTCCATGTTTTCAAGCTTTGAAAACCATCATCTATCCTCCTTGGACAGATATTTCATCTCACCTTTATCACATTCATACAAAAACTAGTGATATATAACCTCAATTTTCAATCAAATTTATTTCAAATCTATTACCCACAGATTTTAAATTTAAAAATTTCATTTAATTTTCAGATTTGTTCAACATTGGATCCAGAGTTCTCAAGAATGATGTTTTCCTTCTCGTAATAAATTTGGCTCAACATGAATTGGTCTTCCCTATGGACTTACATTATTCCCATATCCAAGACCCTTCTTCATGCAATTTCAACTCAATCAGCGAAACAAATTGTTAATTTCCATGCTCATATATTTTCATTGTACCTTTACAATGGCATCCCAATAAATTCTTAACTTGTGAACATTGGAAGTCAACCCACTCTTATCTATCCAATGACATAAATCAAAAGGAAATATCGTTCCTTACACTTGCATCATTTCAACATACTAAACCTTTTCAAATGAAGCTAATCATTAAAATAATTTTAATCGGTGCACCAAAGTCGATGGCCACACTCTCATGCAATGCATCCTTACATTGGTTTTAGATTATTACTTTTCATGTTAGGAACTCTTTCCATGGTGTGTTGAAATATCATCCAACCTCTCACCACGTGGATTATCTATCCATATTCATTTTTTTTCAAAAAGAAAAAAGTCTTATATTAGTGAATATAAATGTTCTGCTCCAAATTCATACATCTTTTGTAGGGTTGTACTGTCCAACAATCCAAAACATTTATGAACTTTTGCATTATACCTACATTCTTACAAATCTGGTCCTCCAAAACATACTATTTTCAGTCATAATAATAATATATTTTTTACATATCATATAAGAACCAATAAACTAGTCTATATCAATGAGAAACAATAGAACTCCGAGCTAACTTTTCTCCTTTGTTCAGAAAGTATTTATCTAGTTATAACTCTTTCAAATATCTCTAGTTGTCCATCTAATACCTTTGTGAAAAAAACACCCTCCTCATCCCACTATAAATCTTCCTTGGACATTTGATCTGCTTCCTTGTTAAAAATTCTATAGATATGTTGTTCTTTGAGTTGTATAAATATTCCGCTCAACCTTCTGATTTTTTTCATCCAAGTCTGTAAAGAGAGCACCTGCAATTTATTAGCATTATTGAACCAGTCAATAATAATCTTGGAATATACAACTAGTAATAATATTGAAACCTTCATAACATTATCAAAATATAATATGCACCATAGAGCTAAAAGTTCTCCTTTAGTGTTGGTCCCACTCCCACAATTCATTTTGATTTTGTATGTGCCCAGAACTGGACATTTTAGTACAGCCCCTGGCCCACACTTTTTACCCAATTCTTGAGAAGCCCCATCAAAGAAACCCACAACTAAATCCCAATCCAGAATACGTGGCTTATCTAACCTTAATTCCTTTATCTCCTGGACAACTTTAAATTATCCCAAGTCCTATAGTATACTAGTACAAACTCTGCCTAAACTAGGAACAACATTTTAAAAAATAATTAGGTTCCTATGTTTCCAAACCTCCCAACAGATGAAGCAAGGAATTTCTTCCCTATTTTCCTTCTTCAAAATCCATCTTTGAAAGTAGTCATCAATCTTTTCTCCATTCCATACATTGTGAATATTTAATTCCTTCGAAATTATACCCCAAGTTTCTTTCAAAAATCTGCACTCAACAAACATATGGTTAGCTATTTCCTCACCAGCTCCACACAAGACACACTTACTCGGTCCTATAAAACCTCTTTTCTTCAAATTATCCCATGTGAGGATCTTCTGTTCCAACATTAACTAGATGACCAGTTGAACTTTTAGAGGCATCTTCCATTTCCAAAGTTTAGTAAACCAGAACTTAGGATCTTCTCTAGCATTAAAGCATTATATGCAAGTTTTTCACTCACCTGGCCCCGTTTTGTATCCCATAACCACAACAAAATATCTTTTTCATCATTCAGATCTATACCTTCTCCTCTTAATCCCTTGATATAGTTTTTCCATTCCTGTTTTAATGCCCCTTCCAGCCCTAGATTCTCAGCTTTTAGCCATCTTGTATGGCCTTCATCCTCCAGACTATTGCATCTAGCATGTGCTAAGAAGTGTATACCTTGTTCCTTCAGTACCATTATGAGATGTTTTGATAGTTTATAAAAATTAGATGTACCCACCATAGGATCTACCCCTAAACGGACTGCCTTCCCATTCCTAGTCTTCCATACCAGCCAAGCCTTTATAACAGGTAATGATGAAGTTAAATCTCTCCAAAATTTTTAGGAACCATTCCAAGATTTCTTTTCTTGTCTGAGCCATGCTTCCACATATTTCTTGTGTAAGTATTTTTTAATTATAATCTCATGCCAAAATCTAGGTAACATAAGGCATCTCCATAGACTCTTAGCAGCCAATGCTTTTCCAAAGGTATAAATGTTTTTTATTCCCCACCCACCGTACTTTTTTGGTTTTGAGATTCTTTTCTAGTTAATCAAATGCAAACCTTCCTTATCTTTCTTACCTGCCCACAAAAAGATAAATATCTTCCTCCTTAAACTATTCAAAACTCTTTTTGGTATCTTGGCCAAGGATAACCAATATACATAAATACTTTCCAACACCGCCTTTACCAAAGTGACCCTAACTCCTAAGGACAACCACATGTGTGTCCAATGTACAATTCTTTTCTCAAATTTCTTCTCTATCCAAAACCAATTAGCTTGATTGTAACAATTTGGTTTTATATAAAAACCCAGATACTTAAACCCTGCATCCACTGATCTTATTTCAAATGGAAACATGTCTTTTAACAGAGCAAGTTTTTCATTTGCCCACCCAACTTCTAAAAAAACAAACGTTTGAGGGATGAAATCCATTCCTGTACCCTTACAAAAGAGGTCCAATACCTTTTTGATAGATTCCCTTTCTGCCAAACTGCCAATCCCAAACAATACTACATCATCCACAAACATAAGGTGTGTGATTCTCAACCCTCTGGCTATAAGAATTCCAATAATATTATTATTATAGGGTAATAATATTATTCTCAGCCTGGCTATATAAGGAGTTGTCACGAGGATTAATTTTGTAGCCTCATCTACCATCCCCTCTTGGATCAATGAGCTAAAAAAAAAAAGTGTCTAGGATCATTTCACGACACAATCAGCTTTAAAACCTCGGTAAGAGTGTAGTGAAATTTAAATCTCCACCTAATATAAGATTGGATTCATTGAAAATGTTGTTAAGCCCTAATATTAGCTCATTACCCCTTGAATTTGGGGCATTATTAGTATTATTTTATTTATGTCGACTTTTGGCCATTAGTTGTAGTCCTGCCTCCTGGTCTCTATATACCAAGGAGACATTTTCATTTTGAATCATCTTGTACTTGAACATTTAAGTGGGGTAAAGGAGGTTGCCCCCTCGAAGAGGCTTATTATAATAAATTATCTCTTTCAAGGTGTTGAGTACTTTCTGAGGTTTTCTATGCTATATATTGATGTTTTGGTTCTTAACACTATGGTATATAGAGCTCAAGGTCTTGGGGTTTATTTTACTACATATAGGCTCTTGAGTAGATTTGATTTTAAGCTATAGCGTTTTTCTATTGTTTGAAGGAGCAGTGGAGGGAGGATGTTGAAACTAGACGGATGGAGCACGTTGGTTAAATTGTTAGGCTCAGGGCCTTATAATTTTGGAATGCTGGCCACCATACAATATAGGGTTTTGGAATCGTGAAATGAGTAGTTTGAAATTTTCTCTATAAAAGTACTACGTAATGTTTCATACCCTAAAATATGGAGGCCATTTCTACAGAAGTGAATCTTGGTATCTTTGAGTAGGATTTCAAACAAGATGTCTTAAGTTATGCACCTTGTGGCAAGATAGGGTGTCGACTAGTCCTATTGACTAGTATCAGAAGGTGATCCAGGTAAAAATCACCTTCTTCCTAGAGTATCCAAATTAGATGGGACTGGTTTCATTGGATGCTGGGCCAGGTCTATAGTATTTTTGGATGCGAGTTTGAGTTGATATCAATTATTTTGTTCGAGGGCATGCTGTCTAGTGAGATCTCACAGAAGGCTGTAAAATTGGCCAAATTGAGAGTGCAGTAAATTCCACTTGGCATCCAATTTTGATAAGACCTGTGTGACTACAGGAGAAGAAATATGGGGGAACTACCTAAAAGAAAGTTTCATACGGAGGGCAGAGGCTTGGGGAGATAGAAATGAGAATAAATATTCTAGCAGAGCAGCCTCAAAATCAAATTCAAAAGAAGTGATGCTTAGTAACATGCACCACCAAAAAGGGACCTTCACCAAATAAGCCTCCAGAAAATCCCTGGTGGACTTTTGATGAAGGTGTTGAAGAAATATTAACAAGGAACATAAAATGAACTACAAAGAGATATGATGGATTCAATGGAAGTAAGTTGGATACTAAGATGGATTCAATGGAAGCTAAGTTTAGTTTCTAGATGGATTCAATGGAAGCTAGGATGTGGAAGTAATGAAAAATTTTGTAGCAGAGAAGACACTGAAAGTGAAAATGCATCCCATGGAATTCGCCAGTGAGGACACAGGAAGGTGAATCAAGAATGGAAGAGCTCAACTTTGGTTGAGACCAACCGTTCCTAATATTGATATGAGAAGTTTGATGGCAGAGACCCAATCATATGGATGCTTCAGATGGAGCAATTCTTTGATCTAAATAATGTACCACATACACAAAGGTAATTGCTTCTTTATATTTAGAACCTAATCCAATTGTTTGGTATGATGGCTGTTCACTATCAAAGTGACTCTCGTCACTTGGACAATTTTCACGAATGATAGCACTATATGAGGATACAGAGCAATACCTTCTTTAGCCAATTGATAAATCCTCTCAAGCAAAGGTTCTGTTACAGAGCACATTGAGAATTTGCAAAGATTGAATATAAAGGTAGCCTATATTCCAGGATGAGCATGATTGATGTATTCATAGGAACACAAGGATAACATTCAACATAAGGGTCGCCTTTGCAGGGAACCCAAATCAGTGGAGAATACATTTAAGGTGGCAGAAATGTTAAAATGCAAAAATGTGGATATGCCTACTAGAAGGACCTATCCACAACATCTGCCAGAGAGAACAATGCTCCTTCTCCTAAAACACCCTCAACCTACAAGGTTGACACCTCAACAGTGGAGGAAAGAAAGCAAAATGTTTATGCTTTAATTGTGACAACAAATGCGATAAGGGACAGAATTGTGGTGAGAAGAAATTATTCACATAGGTTGTGAAGAGAGGAAGAAGAAGAAGAACCATCTCAAAGACAGAAAGCGTGAAACATTTAAAATTACGAAGAGTTGATCCCACAATATAGGTATGATGAAATTTGGATGGATGCTCCTCCAAACCCTCAAGGTCGGAAAGGATACATAAATAATAAGGTAATAGTTCTAATTGATTTTGTGATTACTCATAATTTTCATTCACTATAAATTGTAAAGATCTCGAATTGCTTTTTCATGATCATGATTTCAAGTAATGATTGTAGATGGAGGAACTATCAATTATAGGAAAATGCAATAAGATCGAAGAAATCTTACTATGGGGGCTATGTAATGAATAGTCCAATTAATGCTATACCCATGGGTGAGTGCGTTGGTACTAGGAATCCAATGGTTACAATCATTAGGAGCGATTCTTTTTAATTTCAAAAATTTTCAGAATTTTTCATTGGAAGGAAAAGAAATTGAGTTAAGAGGTATCTGGGGAAGCTAGGTAGGGTGATAGCTCTAAATAAGAGTATTGAAAAAAGGGCATCGAGGCATTATTGCTGTATATACTAGATTTTCAAACATCTAAGCCATCTATTCCTCAAGATCTCCAAGGATCATTGATAAACATTCCAGTATTTGAAGATATTCCCAAGGTCTCCCTCAAATCATGATCATGAAATTCACCTAATTCTGGGAGTGTTCCAACTAACATCATGCCATACAGATAACCCTTATGCCCAGAAGAGTGAAATTGGTACTGGTTGAAGGAAGAATATTGAGAGGCACAGCATTATTAGACCTAGTCAAAGTTCTTACCTACTTGCTAGTGGTAATGGTATTCAAGAAAGATAGCTCATGGCGTATGTGTCAGTTATAGAGCTCCAACAGATCACTATTAAAGATAGAAGTTTCCCATTCCATCATTGATGAATTATTGGATGTATGAACTACGTGAACAATCTATTTCACAAATTGGATCTCCAGGATTCAGGGTATCATCGGATCGGAATGAAGGAGAAAGATATCCCAAAACAACATTCGAACTCATGAAGGCCATTATATGAATTTTTTTGGTCATGCCTTTGTGCCTTCGATGCACCTTCCATTCCAAGGGTTGATGAATTCCATTTTCAAGCTACTGCAGCCGAAAATTGTTTATATGTTGATGATATATTAATCTATATAAAGTCTTGGGAAGATCATGTGCAACATGTTGACAAGGTGCTACAACTCTTAAAGGAGCAACAATATATACCAGCCTGCAAATGTTTCTTTGGAGTAAAATTAGAGTATTTGGGTCATATTGCCTCTCATGAAGGTGTCAAGGTAGACCTAACAAGTTAAGGCCATGATGGATGGCGATTCCCATTTAAAATCTTAGAGGATTTTGGGTTTGACTGATTCTTATACAAGTTTTTTGAACTATGGAAGAATAACAACACTTTAACAACACTAATAAGAAGGATGCATTTCATGGACTCAGGAAATACAAATCTTTTGAACAACTTAAGAAGGCGATGTGTACAGCTCATCTCTTGACCACTCCAGAGTTCACAAAACCTTTATTGTGGAGTATGTGATGCCTGAGAAATGGAGATTGATGCTGTCCCTAATGCAAGGAAGAAGGAAGGCCACAGGATTTTGAAAGTGTACTCTGAGGAAGGGACTTACACAAACCACGACTGTGAGAGAAGGAAATGATAGCAATACCACATGCATTGAAGAAATGGCCGTCGCTACCTAATGGGTAGGCACTTCAAGGTCAAAGCAGAATCATGATAGTCTTAAATACTTCTTGGAACAAGACTATCTTCGGAGAACAACAAAAATGGGTAACAAGATGTTGGGTTATGATTTTAAAATAATCTATAAAAAGGGGAAACAAAATGTTGTGTGAGGATGCCTCTCAAGAAGATGAAGATGTTGAGGCCCTTTATTTGTGCTATCTGATCATCAACCAGTTGGATGTGAAGCAAGGGATGAATGGAAAAATGGCGAAAAGTGTGGACTCTCATTCAAAGGTTCTTGTAGGATTCCAGTGCATAGGATACATTTACATGGAAAAATGATTACTATGGTACAAGATCACTATGTTATGTAAGAACTCCCAACTCAGAACAAAAGGTACTATTAGGTGCACCTCTCAGTGCAGGAGGCACTGAGATTTTTGAGAGCCTACCATAGAGTTAAGAAGGATGTTTTGGGATGGCCAAACTAATGTTCAAGGTTTGTAGGAGATGTGGTTTTCCAACAAAATAAAGGTGGAAACAGACAAAGACCCGGGTCTTTTACAACCATTCCATCCCAAGTCATTGTGGGAGGAGGTTTCCATGGATTTCATCTCAAGGTTACCCAAAAGTTTGAAGGAAAAGAGTGTCATCATGGTGGTTGCTGATAGATTGACCAAGTATTCACACTTTTGTACACTCTCTCATCCCTTAAAATCTAGTACAATTCCTGCTTGATCATGGAGACAATTCAAAAGCTACATGGAAAGCCCAAAGATTGGCTGAAGTGACATAGATCCCATCTTCTTTGGACATTTTGGACATAATTATTTTTCTTGTTTGGGTACTCTCAATTGGCTCATAGTTCATCCCTATCATCCTCAATCTGATGAATAGTGAGATAGTGAATAAAATGTTTGGAAGGATACCTTAGTTGCTTTGTCTACGATAAACAAACACAATGGTTCAAATGGTTACCATGGAGAATGGTGGTATAGCACTTCAACTCATCACATGACAAAAATGTACCACCATTTATGGAACTTTATGGATACCACCCTCCTTCCATCACTTCTTCTCTAAAAAGAAAAATCCCAAAGAGAATTTCAGCAGGTGGAATATCACATTGAGAATTAACAACAAATTCTCCAAATCTTAAGGACAACCTGACCATGGCACAAAATCGCATGAAACAACAAGCGGATCAACATCACGGTGAAAGAAGTTTTGAAGTAAGAGATTAGGTGTTTTTAAGACTCTGATATACAAAGATGTCCCATAAACAAACCCGAGAAAGGATAATAAATTATCACCAAATTACTATAGTTGCTATAAGGTGTTGCAAAAGATTAATACTATGACATACAAGTGAGTTGCTGCATCTTCAGTACACCCGATTCCATGTTTCATGCTTAAAGAAGGTTATAGGTGACAGATCCAAGTTCAAACTATATTGTAGAACTTGGCTGAGGAAGGAAAAATCATATCGAAGCATGAAGCCATCACTAACACAAATTAGCCGGTGAGGAATATAGATCCATTTGATCTCATTAAATGGAGAAGCTTAAATTTGAAGATTCCACCAGAATGAGTCTTTGCCTCTGAGAATCATCTAGAGTTACTCAAGCATTGGACAACACTTGTCTCAAGTGAAAGGGCATGTTAAGCCTAGTGGCTCATTACCCATTAATTGGAGAATATTATATTAGTAATATTATTTTATTTATGTCGACTTTTAGGCCATTAGTTGTGATGCCTCCTAATTCTCCCTACTTATGCAAAGGAGACATTTCATTTAAGTCATCTTGTATGAACATTTAAATTATGGGGTAAAAGGAGGTTGCCCCTCGAAGAGGCTTATTATATCTGAAATTATCTCTTTTCAAGTTGAGTGTTATTACTTTCCTATAAGGTTTTCTATGCTATATTGATGTTTGGTTCTAACAAATGCCCTCTTTGCAAAGGCCCCAAAAGGTCTCTCATCGACATAGAGTCCATTAGAAATTCAACAACTTTAGCTTATTATTAATATTAACATCTTTTACTGTGCCTTCCCGATGTATATTCTGCGGTGGGTAAATAAAAATAAACTACACGGGTTCGAACGATGTAACCCTCCAGACAGGCCATAAGAGTCCACCCCACTTCTTGTACTTGAACATTTAAGTGGGGTAAAAGGAGGTTGCCCCCTCGAAGAGGCTTATTATCTGAAATTATCTCTTTTTCAAGGCGTTGAGTACTTTTCCTAAGGTTTTTCTATGCTATATTGATGTTTGGTTCTTAACAAATGCCCTCTTTTTGCAAGGCCCCCCAAAAGGTCTCTCTGTCAGCATAGGGGTCGTAGAAATTCAACAACTTTAGCTTATTATTAATATTAACATCTTTTACTGTGCCTTCCAGTAATATTCTTGCAGGGGTCAGGTAAGCTAAAAAATAAACTACACCTGGGTTCCAGGCTGTTAATAACCCTCCAGACAGGCCATAAGAGTCCACCCCACTCATATACCAGCTAGGCAGTAATTTAGTGAAAAAATCTCCCACTTTCACCTCACTCACCATAGTTTCTTGTATGAATAGTACATCAGGTTTCACCTTTTCAAGGAAATGCTTGAGGGATAATTTTTTAACAGGGCCCCCTACCCCCCTAATATTTAGAGTAGCTAGTATCATATTTTAAATCTCATCAGGGCTTTCTGAGCTCTAAGTTCCCTTGGACCTTTAGTTACCAGAACTTTCTCCTCCACTAAAATCGCCTTATCCCTCTCAAGTTACCTTGCATGCCTAGTTATCTATCCATATTCATTATTATAGTAGGATTGCGTTTCTTTCTTTAACTGATCATGACCTCAAATAAATATACATTTTATGAAATTAAAATTTCATATAATTGCATCTAATCATTCCTTCTATATGGCTAATTAGGGTGCCAATCTCCATAGCCACCCAATTATCTTTTTACTATTCTACAACTTTGGTGAAATAATGGAAGATCCTTCTTCCATAATGTACAATCTTATTCATGCTTATTCATGCAATCATGCACTTTCTCAATGTATTCAATTTATATGCTTCTTATGAGCACTTTTTTTCCCAATCATTCCCAATCGGTCAATGGAATCATGACACCTTTGTTCATGAATTTTCTTGCAAGGATCTTAACCATCGTTGGTTGTCAGAGGTTCATACCTCCATCATTCAGGATATATTTTTCTTGAATCATACCCTGCTTGGGTATCAAAAGCATATATCATTCACTCAAAATCATTTACAAGTTATAATAAAATATTTCAGAAGATATTCTTACCTAACCCCTTTCAAATCTTATGCCACATAGGAATGAACACTTTTATGTTTTTCTTGGCTGCCAAAACCCTCTCTGACATTACCTCATTAGTGGTGCTTCATGGGAACTATCAAAGTCCCTTCATCATTCTTTCAACAACAACCTCTTACGATTGTCTTCTTCCTGAGGTTGTCCATCATTGGTAGTTGTTTTCCCCGACAACTCAAATTATTTTTCTACACATGACATACATCATCACATTCATAATTATATTAGTTGTCATGTTAAATAAAATGCATGTATCATAGCATTTAAATCAATAAAAATTTTCATATATGTCCTAGAATATCTAAATGCACTCCATGACACTATCCTCAATGTTTTCATGAGGGTAAACAAAATCAAATTTCCAGTTGTTCATACGGTCATACAACAATCAACATTTCTCGTGCCAAAAGTATCCACATACTACAACATATCGGTCTCTCATCCTAGAGAAACATAATAATAATTAGGAAAGGAGTTAAGGGACTCTTCCCTTTTCCAACTCCTCCTACACAGCCTGGAAATTTCAGTATGGATGAGTTATTTTCCAAGGCCTCACTGCCTTTACTCACTATGTATTAATCTAATCTTATTACTTAACATGTTTATTAATTTATCTTTTATTTACCCGATGTATTTATTTTCCACAACTTCTCTTTTAAAGTATACACTCTGTCTCAAAATTTCAGAACTTGAAAGTGAGAAAAGTGCCCTCCTTTTCTCCTTATTTTCTTATGCCATCTATCCCTCATGGGGTCTTCATGCTCTCTTCCTTGAGCAGTCTCAATCAAGTTCGCCTTGACCTCCCATGGTTATAACAACATGCTACAACATCATGCTTTTTGTTCACAATGAATTTATGAGCCTGTGAATTCTGCACATTACCATTCAGACATCAGAATGGTAGACATTCATTTGTCAGTATTTTATTCATACATATATGTTTTAGAATGTAAGCCATGATTATTATGTAGATAGGCTTGCAACCTACTGCCTAGTTTTGCAGCAGCCATTAACATTATAAATTTGTTTTCCTAGAAGAGCCTTTACACGGTTCCTCCACCGAGAAATTCCTTTATCATGCAACTCTCTTGTTGCATATCTATCACTATTTGAAATGAATTCAATCTAGGGTCAGCTCCAACTTTATTACTTCAGAGATCCACCAATTTTTCCATAAGGAATAAGATAATTCATTCTTATGATGCATTTCAAATACATTCAAATAGATATCTTTACGTTATCAACTTACTTTCAAGTTGTGCTTCCATGCACTTAACCACATACATTTGCTTGTTGTGTGTGTCCACCATTGGCATACTTCACAGTTTCCACATTTCGTGTCGATTTAAATCATTGTGTACATGATTGTTCACAATTATTTATATGAAGTCTTTAAACACATAATCATTTTTCCTTTCATCATGACAACAAATCATCCCTGCTCATTTACTCTTTCATCAATTTATACTAGATTTTCCCGAGGGAATGGAACACATCCTCCTAAAGCTATCATTCAAAACAAAACAATCATGACTTCTTCAAAATAGAGTTATCCATGCATCCATGGAATCACTCATATCTAGAAAGTACAATTATTTCCTCACATCTCACTTATTCAGAAATTCAAATCATACCTTTAAGCATGTATATGTATATTTACATATATGTAGGTGCATCACTTGCACCTTTTTACTTCATTCATTCATATGGATTTAACATTATCCAATTTTGTTGAGACGTTACAGTCACTTACACAACCAATATCATCAATAAAATCATAATTATGATGCCCTCTGTACAAGATAACATCCAACAAAACAGTCACTCTTGCTCTTTGCTCTCTTAAAATTTCATCTTATCTCTTTATGAGGAATTTCATACTTTCTCAAGTTATTATTTTAACAAAATACTCAAACCCTTCATCATAGGGTCAACCATGTATCCATGGTATTATTCAGTCTAGGAAAGTACACTCCTTTCCCTACTGCCCTCTTACTTAGGAAGTCACATCATGCTTTCAAGCATATAAGTATATATATGTGATTATTTTTCATGTGCATTGCTTGCACCATTTTATATTGTTCTTTCATATTTATCTGATATTAATAGCAGTCTTCATTAAAGAGAAATCACAACCATCCACATTATTAGTCTTGCAGACATATTCATTCTCGTCTTCATACTAGGAAACTCTATAATGCATTCAATCCATGCACTCAAGAACCTACTTACATATATAGAGGTTCAACATGCAAGATCACTATTTCACCCCTTCTCCCATGCCATTCACACGAATTGGCATTTCAAACTTCCATACCATTCCTCCCTGGAATCTTACATTCATTCATATGAAAAGTCCCATAGGGACACTTGAAATTATGTTTCCCCATTTTTCATGGAAACAACAAACAAGAAGCCACTATTTTCCAACTATTATCAATGCATGCCATAATTTCGAAAATAACAATAGATAATTACAACATCATCCAAGAAAGTGAGACAATAATTCTAGTTTTTCTTTCTTCCTCTAACTATTCTTGGTCAACAAACCTCTACCAAGGAAATTCCTTCCCATATTTCCTCTTACTGTTGTAATGAGTATACTAAGCCATATTCATATGGCTACCATCCCCTATGGATGTTAATTTGACCCATTGGACATCTAGAATTGATTTAGCATTTCCTTTATCAGACCTCGGGTTAGCCTTTCCTTTATCATTATAGCCCTATCCTTATAAGGCATCATGCATCATCATTGTTAACATTTCATTCATGTTGTTATTTTCCCTATTGTCTTCAGGTCATCATTGGACGAAATGATCTATCAATAGATCATACCTTAAAACTCATCACAAGCTATAATAAGTCTATTTTCATGTTATGTTCATGCCACCATTACCATATGCATTACAACATAAAATCATCTTGCATTTTATGCATATCCTAATACTCAATCGATAGACATGTACATATATTTCTACAACTAAAATCTTGTAAACCAGTTCATATGTCCATCTCAATATTCCTTTTTACGAGGTCAGTAATAGTCTTGAAGGCCTCCTCTTTATCTTGTTTAAATGGATTATCCTCGTTGTAGGTTTCCACCATTATAGGTCAAGTAAATTGACCTTACATACTTTCCATCTGTCATATGATCATGAGGAGTTTCATATACCAGGTTTATTATTCTATTTAAGCAGTACTTAATATTGCCAAGTGTCCTATCAATTCATACTAAGTTTCCTTTAATCACAAGGAAATTTTTCCATAAGGGTATTAACTATTATATAATAAGCCATTTTAATTGCAAGACACTCTGCCTACTGTTAGGACCCAGAAATGTCCCTTTTTCATCACATCTTTTGCCTATTCAACCTTATCATCTCTAAGCTAATGCCTACTATAATGTGTGCTAAGAAATTTTTTTCCCAAGGTATGAATCATTTATCTTGCTTTTATATTTTCATTTACTTAGCATGTTTGATTGGTAACGTTCACATGTTTTACCCATAAAATGATTCAACTAATAATCGAAATGTATAGAACAACCAAGTCTTAAAGAATGGTCGCTGCTGTTACACTAGTTGTTACATCTATGCACCAATCTTGGAAGCTGTTACAACTATGCGCCAATCTTGGAAGTTGTTACACGACTACTGCAACAGGTGCCACCAATTCTGTTGTTACACGACTGTTGCAACAAATGCCACTGATTCTGCTATTGTACGTCCTTTAATCACAAGGAAATTTTTCCATAAGGGTATTAACTATTATATAATAAGCCATTTTAATTGCAAGACACTCTGCCTACTGTTAGGACCCGAATGTCCCTTTTCTCATCACTATTACATCTTTTGCCTATTCAACCTATCATCTCTAAGCTAATGCCTACTATAATGTGTGTTAAGAAATTTTTCCGGCGAATCATTTATCTCTTGCTTTCTTTATATTTTCATTTACTTAGCACGTTTGATTGATAACGTTCACATGTTTTACCCATAAAATGATTCAACTAATAATCAAACAAGTAGAACAACTAAGTCTTAAAGAATGGTCACTGCTATTACACCAGCTATTATAACTATGCGCCAATCTTGGAAGATATTACAACTATGCGCCAATCTTGTAAGTTGAAACATGTAACAGTAGGTATAACATCTTTCAGTATCGGTGGCATTTGTTGCAACAAATGCCACTGATTCTGCTATTGTACGACTGCTGCAACAAATGACACCGATCTTGAAAGTCGCCACGACTACTACATGTTTTAACTTACAAGATAGTTCTAGATATTTGTATTAATGATATCGAGAACATCTTGAGAATCGGGATTCGCGTCGCTTTGATTTCATGTTTTAACCGAAGCTCACCACTTTAAATAGAATTTTTTTTGTAATCAGAGGGACGGATTTTGACTATGAGAAAGTGAAGTGAAGTAAAGCTAATTGTACACGAACATTTTGGCAAATCAATAAAAACGTGGATTGAATTTCTTTAGCAAACAGTAGCCTATTTCTTTGAGAGGACTCAGTGAGAAGGAAATGGCCCACCTCCTCGCCAAATTCCCTCTATTTTGAATTCCGTATTATTGTTTAATGGAATGGGCCATCCTATAAACAATTCTAGAATACAATTGTTGTTAAAGTTTAGTTCTTTCCTGTTAGATGCAAATAAATATGTCTCATGAGAATTAAAAGTCAATTGTTGAACACTGCTGGAGAATCGCCTTTTTTGCATTAGATTAAAAATCTTGTTTTCAAGTAAAAGAAAATAAAAGGGTGAATAAATTTCTTGCAATAAGTAGATTTCTTCTGCAATTAGTAGAGAACTCTTCCCGCAAAAGTAAAAATAGAAAGTTAGATTATAGGTAGTCCTGTGATTCTTATACACTCATTTCCATAGATTTCAAATTGTGATTTCAATTCTATAGAAACTCTAGCTGTGTCAACAATTTGTGTTAGTGATAATTTTTGTTTATTTTTCCCTATTACAATTAGATTAGTGTTTCTTCCATAATCTAACATAGAATGTGCACAATTATCTCTTGGAAATAATAGACTTCCTTAGGATACTATATTGAACATCTAATTTTCTATTCATTTAGACAAATAAAGTTCCCAACATTTTGGCACCAAGCGTCTGGGGAAGACTGTTGGTGGCGCTTTTTGTAAGCAAATTAGTTTTTTTTAAGGAATGATTAGTCTGCAAGAATAGAGGAATGCGAGGACATATTCCTTAAAATACTAACCCTATAGGTACTAGAGGACGTGGAGGAAGAAATCCCATACTGGGAAGGCAAAAATTTGTTGATGAAATAATAGCCAGAGTAGATTCTTCTTCAAGATCTATTTTTCACCCTGCAATTCCTCCAAGAAGACGTAATCCTCAATCATCAAAACTACCCCTTCTTGAAGTTACCCTGCTTTCATCAAGCCGGAGTCAAGCTGAAGCTTGTGTCGCATTATTTGTCACCAACAAATCCGCAAGCAACACTGGAGAACATTGTAGATCAAGGAAGTATAGCCTGGTATAGGGAAAATCTAGAAGAAGCCGTTTATCAGATCAACGGTTGGATAATCACTAAAGAAGAAGAGTAACACTTTTCTGTTGAGTGGAGAGAAAGAGAACATATGTAAAATCAATGGGATAATGAAGAGGATTTCCACCAAGAGAACCCACAAAACAATGAAGATTAGGTAAATGATGAAAATACTATTTCTACCTTGGTTTTTCCTATTTCTGATGTTCCCATATGAGGGATGGCTCCTATGAAAACATACCTCTCTCAACTCTACACAAATTTTCATGGATTGTCTACCGAGGGATCCACATGAGTTTCTATTTGAATTTAATATTTTGTGTAGAAGCTATGAATACACTACCACCAGCATTGCAAAAAGCTTAAACTATTTCATTGGAGCGTAACAAGTAAGATGGTTTGAGCCCAGGGAGTAGGCAGACCATTTCCAACATGGGTACGTAGAGGCGTGTTTTCCTAACAAGTACCAAGACTACCGGCTGAACAAGAAGCCAGAAGGAGGAAATTTTCAAGATGTCTCAGAAGGAGGATGATACCCTTGAAGATTTTGTGGAATGACTCCATTATAATCTACAAAGGTCTAGACATCCAAATGTGTGTGAGTAAAGACATTTTGAAAATTATTCTACTAAAAGGAGTTAGAGAAGATTGTTGATATACTTAGCCTTAAGAATCCTATGAGGACATTATAGATCTCCAGAAATATGCTCTCCAGGATCTACAAAGAATAGGTCAGCTACCAAGGATACCACTTTTCAAGGGTACATAAATCAGCCAATGGAGGAGAAACAAGAGCAGAAATAGGTAATCTGTTAGAAAATTTCAAAACATAGATGATTAACTCTTTTACTTCACAAATTGACACTTTGCAGATCAAGCAGAAACAAGAAGAATCAGAGCAAGCATTGTGCATTTTCTGTCCGAAATGCAGAAAGAAACATCCACCAAGGGAGTGCCCACTGAACAGTGTCCAGGTATGTCTTATTTGTGAATTAGATCATGCTACTAATCAATGTCCCTCTCTGCCAGGAGTAAAAGCATCAATGAAGGAAACTAATGAGGAAGCAGAGGCTATATATATAATTACACAAAGGAGACAATGGCAGCCAAGAGGTCAAGGTATGAACTCTCAAGTATTTCTGACAACACTTAATTATTGGAACAATCAGCTACTATATGTCCAGAGGAACACTCCCCCTCCACATCAGATGTCACCCGCTTATCAAGATCCCAATGCATGGTTACCTATGCCCCATCAATAGAATCATCATGAAAAATGGAACCCATATTGGAGAGGCCCTCAACAACAACTCAGTTATCAAAACCATCACCCACCGAAACCCTATCAACAACAGTTCCAACCCCAGTACCAACAGCAACAACTGTAGTTACCCCCCAATCCCCCACCGAACAATCCTCCTTTACGACCTCAGATGCCTGCGCAACCTAACCCAAACCCAAATAATAAGGTCGTTCAGAACATAGATATACACAATGTGCCATCCTTGTCTATTACTCCTATGCCTTGTGATGAAATCAAATTAAGATCAGGGAGAATAGTCGAGCCAATAATTGAAGATGCTCCATCTTCAGAATCAGACAAGGAATCAGGGGAAAGACCATCTGCTTATATAGAAGAAATTGACCAACCTATTATAGAGTTAGCAGACCCACCATTCCTTGAGAGACCGAAAATTACCAAACATGTGGAATTACCATCTTTCAATCTCTTATGCGAATTGCAAAATCTGCACGTTAATATTCCACTATTGCAAGTGATACAAGTTGTCCCTATTTATTCCAAGACTATAAGAGATCTCTGTATAAAAATACCTTGACGAAAACCCATGGATCCCCTCACAGTGCATGTAGTGGGGGATTTGTCTGAACTGATTTTAGGCAAAACCCCACCTATTAAATATGGTGACCCAGGAAACCCTACAGTTATTGTCAAAATTGGACATACATCTATCCCCCATGTGCTAGTCGACTTAGGGGCGGAAATTAACATCATGCCAATAGAAACTACAAAATTGCTGCAACTCAGAACACAAGTCCAACCTACTCCTACCGTTCTCAAATTAGTTGATCGTTCTACCATCATACCAGAAGGAGTAATAGATGATTTATTCATTTTCATGGATTCATGGGAGTATCCTACTAATTTTTTCGTTTTACAACCCAGAACCCATCTGGGGGGCCACCCTCTAATTCTGGGAAGACCATGGTTAGCTACAGCTGATGCTTTCATTGGTTGTAAATCTGGTTCCATGTCCATCTTTGATGGTTATGACAAAAAAAAAATGGCCCTGTATCCTCATGCTACACCCAGTGTAGAACTTGAACATTCTTTATGGATGGACACTGAGGATGAAAGTGCTCTGCCTATGCTAACCATAGGAAAAGCCTTGAGTTTCAAAGACGAGACAGAGGACGAATTAATCAACTGCTTTATTTGTGACTCCTCTGTTGTTACACGGAACACGCACCACCAATTGATTAGAGTCTTTGACCCCATTGCCCAGGAAGACATGAGCTCAAAAATGTTCTCAGAAACCACTGAAAAATCATAATGATTCGGCTGTAATAGCAACCGTTGTAACAACAATCAATGTAAAAACAATCATTGTAACAGAAAATGTTGTAACAGGAGATGATGAAACAACTGAATTGTTTCCTAAAGTCAGTTCTAAGAGCATCGCTATATAAATTGAACCTGGAAAAACCTTGAACATCAATCCTGATCTATCTACTGTTGAAACTCGTCGATTGATGAAATTACTGATTGAACATAAAGAAGCATTTGCCTGGGATTACATGGATATGAAAGGAATTTCCTCTGAACTATGTACCTACCCTATATACATTAAAGAAGAATGCCGACCCATTTTCCAACCCCAAAGGAGGATGAATCCAAACCTTAAAGAAATTGTTAAAGAGGAACTCCAAAAAATTCTCAATGCCGATTTCATTTACCCTATATCAGACAGTGAGTGGGTCTCACCATTGGTTATTGTTCCTAAAAATAATGGAAAATGGAGAGTGTGTGTAGACTATAGAGACCTGAATAAAGCCACACAAAAGGATCATTTCCCTCTGCCATTTATTGATCAGGTTCTAGGCAATCTAGTTGGGAATTTTTTTTTCTCTTTCTTAGATGGATTCAGTGGCTATAACCAGATAAAAATTGCTCCATAGGACCAAGATAAGACCACTTTTACCAGCCCTTGGGGTACATTTTCTTACAAGGTTCTCCCATTTGGCTTGTGTAATGCACCATCCACTTTCCAGAGAATTGTAATTGGTATTTTTTCTGATATGGTGAATGACTGTATGGAGATATTCATGGATGGATTTACACCTTATGGAATTGATTTAGATGAAGCCTTGGCTAATCTGGAAAAAGTGATCAAAAGATGTATACAGTCTCATATTTCTTTAAGTACATAAAAGTTCCACATGATGATGAGTGAGGGTGTAGTGTTGTGACACTTCATTTCTTATGCAGGAATTCAGGTAGACCCAACCAAAATCCAGGTAATTTTGGACATTCCAACTCCGTCAACTTAGAAAGAGGTAAGAATTTTTTTAGGGCATGCTGGCTATTAAAGGAGATTCATTAAAAAAAAATCGAAACTGGCTTCCCCCTTGTTTTTTCTATTAACAAAAGATGTTGACTTTCGTTGGACTGACAACTGTGAATTGTCTTTTACAGATCTAAAACAAAAATTGTCCACAACTCCCATTTTGAGAGGGCCCAATTGGGCTCTTCCGTTTCACATGTATTCAGATGCCTCAGATACTGCAATTGGTGTAGTACTAGGGAAATAGGAAGACAAAGAACCCTATGCTATCTACTATATCAGCAAGAACATGGCTCCTACTGAATTGAATTATACAGTTACTGAAAGATAATTCTTAGCAGTAGTTTATGCAATCAATAAATTCAGGCATTATGTCACTGGATATCCTACTTTTATTCATACTGATCATACAACAATTAAATATCTGATGAATAAACCTATTACTAATTCCTGAGTAACAAGATGGTTGTTACTACTATAAGAATTTGACATCACTATAGGAGATAGACCAGGAAAAGAAAATGTGGTTGCTGATTTTCCCTCAAGATTACATATAAATTATGATAATTTACCTGTTGATGATTCCTTTCCAGATGAACATTTGTTTGCAGTATTTGGTCACTCACCTTGGTATGCAGACATTGCTAATTATTTGGTTGTAGGGAAGGTACCTCCCCATTTATCTCCTCGAGAAAGAAGGAAGATTATTCAGAAGAGTGCTCGGTATAGTTGGATAGAAGGATACATTTTCTACACATGCATGGATCAGGAAAATAGGAGATGTGTAAGGGATGATGAAGTGTATGATCTGCTGAAGGCTTGCCATGATGGCCCTTGTGGGGGTCATTTTGTTGATAAAAGGATTGGGCATAAAATTTTAAGGATGGGCTATTTTTGGCCCACCATATTTCAAGATGCCAAGAAATACATTCAAACTTGTGACAATTGCTAATGAATGGGTCAGCCAAATCATAGGGATGAGATGCCTCTCCAGCCTCAGGTAGTGTTAGAGCCTTTTGAGAGATGGGCCATGGATTTCATAGGGCCCATTAACCCACCTTCTAATAAAAAAGTATACATATTGGTCTGTATAGATTACATGACCAAGTGGGTCGAGGCGAAAGCACTCATTAGGGCCTCAGAAGAATCTGTCTTAACATTTCTGTTTGAAGATATATTTGTTAGGTTTGGAGTTCCCAGAGAATTAATAACAGATGGAGGACCCCCTTTCACATCACATAAACTTGAATACCTACTTAGTAAATATCATATTTTACATAGAATAGATTCTCCATACCATCCAAAAGGCAATGGCCAGGTGGAAAGTACCAACAAATTTATCAAATCCATTCTTACTAAAATAGTAAGAGAACATCGTCAGGATTGGACAGACAGATTGCATGAAGCTCTATGGTCTTACCGAACTACTTGGAGAAACACAACTGGTTTTTCTCCTTACGAGCTGGTATATGGAAAAAACCCTGTTTTTCCCATTGAATTCGAAATCAAAACCTTAAGAACTGCATCAACAGTCGACCTTGACTTGACTATGGCACAGAAGGCCAGACTACAATAGCTCAATGAGCTTTATGAAAAGAGTTTGGATGATATTCATCAAACCTTGGTGATTCAACAACAGAGAACAAAATGGCATGACCAAGTCATCAAGAAGAAATTATTCTAGAAAGGAGATTGGGCTCTATTGTATGATTCACGCTTTAAAGAATTTCAGGGTAAGCTGCGTACATGATGGCTAGGACCTTATGAGGTGGACATTGTTTTTCCCAACGGGACAGTCAGGTTGATCACTATTGATGGATCCGATACAGAGTTACATGCAAATGGTCATCACCTGCACCTGTATCAACATCCACTGTCCAAGGCAGAATTCAAATCTAGATATTCAACCGATACAGGTTATCAATTCTTAAAAGGAACGTAGCTTGCTCCTTCCTCTTCTCAACCTTAGGAATTATTTTTCTCAGACCTTGTATATAAATAAACTCAGCAAAATTTAAATTTCTTTGTTTTTGTTACTATGCTAATAAATTCAACCTTGAAGGGTATCAGGAAGTTATGTGTGTGCAGGTGAATTGATGAACAACAAGGATGAATACAGGAAAGGCATCAAACGATTAGTTGATGGAAGTTGAAAAAATTCCTAAAAACTAAGTGATGTAGCGTTCGACTGATTTTCCTACTGTTACACCCATTTCAGACAAATTGATCGATTTTCCTGTTGTTACACCCTTTTCCGACAAATTGGCCGATTTTCCTGCTGTTACACCCTTTTTCGATAAATTGGCCGATTTTCCTGCTGTTACACCCTTTTCCGACAAATTGGCCGATTTTTCTGCTGTTACACCCATTTCCGATAAATTGGTCGATTTTACTGTTGTTACACCCATTTC
>SNQJ01S0048709.1:16179-26376 GCA_010110895.2 Picea sitchensis
ATTATTTCAATAATAAATTTAATGGAGAAATTAGAAGTGGACCCAACCCTAAAATAAGGAAAGTGGGCCAAGTGACCTAGAAGATGTTTTTAAGGAAGCTACTTGGAGAGTATAAATAAGAGGCAAGGCTCTCTAATTTGAATAAAACTTGTGAATATTGAATATCTATATGTTTCTAAGGTAACCAAAGATATCTAAACTGGAATTCTGAGTGAAGGTGAAGAAAAGAAGGCCGAAATGCAAGGAAGGATAAATTCTTTTGATGTTGTTTTCTAATGTATGTTATTTACAGGTCATCTCACCATTTTCGCTATAAATTTGTTTCTATAATGAGTAAGACCATGAAATTGATATGAAAGTGAGAAAACATATCCAAGTATTTGTAAAAAAAAAAATCATCTTGTGGGTCATTGTATTTTGGGAGTTACACTCCGTGGAAAATAGGGTTTGTGGTCAGTCCTAAAACTAGTCAAAATCAGGTGTTTCGGGTAAAAACGTCATAACTTATTCATAATATATACAAATTCAATGAGATGAAATGTGTTGGTTATGGTATAGTCTGTAGTATTTTTTGTAACATTTTTAGATCATTTCATCAAACATGTTTGCGGGGAATGCTCTACAAGGTCGCTCTCTAGAATAAGCAAAAATTCAGCAAGGTATGCCATTTTTTCTATAACTCCTTTTCTGAGAGGTTCCAAGTAGTGACACTTGGAGGAATTACATTAAACACACTAAAGACCATTGTGTATCAATTTCAGATATTTATACCTTACAAGTTCAAAGTTATGATTACTTCATGTTAGGGTTGTTGACTAATCCAAAACTAGGCATGCGAGACTAAAGAAAAGTTTAATGAAAATGCTAGTCTCTTATTTTTAAAGTTAATGAAGGTTTGTAGGAATGTGATCATGTACACCAGGTCTATTACGGAGCTACAAATCAGATTTGGATGATGAAATTGATGAGGGCTTTTGGTTGAGGTACATGTTGAGTACATGGTTGAGACAAGTAGTTGATGAGTTGGCGCACATACATGAGGTGTATAGTTGATGATGTTGGTACATATTGATGAGTCATAGTTGATGAGTAGTTCACACATGATTGGTACATACTTGGTACATAGTTGGATGCACTTGTTTATGGTACAGGTTGATTACAGTTTGGTGCATGGTTGATGCACTTATTTATGGTACAGGTTGATTACAAGTTGAGGTATCGGTTGATGCATGGTTGTTGCATGGTTTAGATTTATTGGTACAGGTTTACACTGGTATATATCACAGTGATAGTGTGACAGTGGTTCAATCATTCTACTTCTACTTCAGGGTGGCAGGACGGGGCAAGGATAGGTGGTTGTAGCCACCTTCCAGTTGTAGCCAGAGAACATTGGGGGTTGTAGCCTCCTTCCAATTGTAGCCAGAGAATTGGGGAGTTGGAGCTTCCCTCAATTTGTAGCCTGAGAAACTAGGGGTTTGGAGCCTCCTTCTAGTTGCAGCTAGAAAACAAGGGAAGTTGTTGCTTCCAATGAATGTAATTCTTCAAGACATATAAGAAAAAACATTCCCTAGTTTTCTCCCGATTTGGGTTTTGTTGGCAGCCAATTCACTTTTTTATACTATCCTTATAAGATGCCTACACCGGTGTTTTGCAACCCTTGATTTTCATCGCAATCTTTGGAATAAAACAACACTATTATTTTGTGCATTTGCACACCTACCTTTGTTCTTGTTTTCACGACTGCAAGTGTGAAAAATTTAATTTCAAAGTCACATTAAAATCGTCACTGGATTATTTTGGTTACTCTTGTCTATGTGTTCATTGCATTCCCTATTTAATTATAGTCGCACAGTTGGCAAGATACCAAGATCTTTACTCATTTGGCATTTTTTAATTGTTAATATGATTTCATTTTTATAAGATTGTGATGATGTTATAATGACTGTCATTAAGCCCTTAATACATTGGTCATTTGATGTTTTATGTTCTTTCATCGATTTCCTTGACACATTGTTTTCATGAAAACACATTAACGTTGTGGTTAGAACCTTGGTGTAATCATTTCATACGACACATATTTGATATGATCGAACCCTTGGTGTTGATTTTGAATCATTGTTTTGGTTTTAAAACTATGAAAACTCTATGCTTATACGAATTTTTGGCTCGACTTACCATAGATTTGATTAATTGTTTGAGGGACATGATTTTTAACATATACAATAGTGATTTGAATCGCTATATGTGTCGTCGGTTGTACATTGGGAAATGACTGTTTTGCATGGGCTGAGCTAGCTCCACCACCCTCACACATTCGGGCATTAATTCCTTCCCCCTATCTCGGGTCACCTCTGTTAGTTTTTGGGTAAGCCTGTGAGATTTTTGATCCTGTGAATGCCTTGTCCAAACCCTTGCCCATTCACCTTGCTCACTGTGTGCCTCCATCCATGGCACCTGTGGTGCACATAGAGCCAAATGGTAGCCAAACTCTGTTGCTATTCGATAATGCTCACAAACATTTGGAAAATGGTGGTTGGCTGGTGTTTATCCAAAGGTTTGAGGGTTTCAACCTTTCGGTTGCCCAACAATTTTCTCTCACCTTCGACGGGTGCAGGGCTAAGGTTGGAGACATACATCTCGAGCTCAATGAGGAATTCTTAAGCTCGGCTATAGGACTACCAACTACAGGTCAAAGATGGTTTAAAAATTACAAAGTAGACGAGGTGTCGTGGCCGCTTCTATTCACTTCAAGAAAGATTGTTTCCTGTGATAAAGGTATGCCTATCACTACCCTCAAACCCAGGTGGCACGATCTTTTGGTAATTGTTAAACAGTTTGTGACCTGTGAGGGTCGTTATGGCTTGGTATTTCTGTATCATCTCCGGTTATTGATGAATTTTATAGGCTACCCTTTGAATATGCCACATTATCTCTTGCGTAGTATTTACAAGATGTCTAAAATATTCAAGCGTGAGAAGGCTAATAGAATCCTTTTCCATCATGGCTATATTAAACTCATGATCGTCCACCATTTGAGCCTTAAAGGTGACTGTTGGCAAGCCTTCCTATCTAGGAATGACTTTGCCACTCCCGAGTCTGTACAAGTTGACAAGGTTGTGGTTACGGAAACTTTGGTTGGGCCAATCGTGCCACTTCATATCCTTCTACCCCCTGTCAAACCCTCGGATTGACCCGACGTGGACCTACCCGATACTACTGTCGACCCAGGTACTAAAGACAAGGCTGAGGCCATCAAAAGGCCCGTGAGGAAGAAAGGAAAGAGTGATACTACTGTCAACAACAAGGGGAATAAAAACACACGGTGGATATCCATATGTGCTAGGAACAAACCCAAGAAAAATGTCGACCAAAAGCCCATAGTGTTGAGAGAGGACTTGGACTCCGATATTGAGCGTTTCCTAGCCAAGGAATATCCCTATTCTCATGGCCTATGCTCTATGGAACCCTATGACTATGTCTCCAACTTACCTCCATGCCTCAAGAACGATCCTAACTACCCGGGAATCAAGCTGCACAAGGAAACCCCTGGTAACTTGAACAAACCCTCGCCGGTGATGCCGAAGCCCAATCAATCACCGTGTGCTCAATGTAATTCCTGGCTTGAATGTTATTACATCGACGTCCCCCTGTTGCAATCTAAGATCAAATCATTAGAGGAACGGGTGACAGTCATGTCAAAGGAGAACGACAAGATACAAGCGAACGAGAAAAAACAAAAGACCACTGGTTCAATTGTCTTCAGAAACGTCGAGGCAGCAACGGCCTTTGTCAATTCAAAATTATCATGATTGAAGTATTTTCTTACTGCCCAGGTACGAATTTCAATGTTAATTTTGTTTTATGAGTTGGTTTGAATTAATATAACCGATTGGATTTGCTTTCAATTAGCTCTGTTCGTTTTTAATAAATTCATAATGATTCTGTTACTTTCGTTTTACCAAAATAATTTCGTTATGAATCATGAGTGGGAAATTTGTTTGCTAAACTCGGACACGGTTACGATTTAGTTAATACGATTTTATTATTCTCAGATTAGTATAAACGATTGATTTGTTTTGATTCTGTTTGGTTCACTTTGAAACAATTCAATTGGTTTGAATTAATATAATCAGCGTAGTTGATTGGGTTTGCTTTCGATTAGTTTTGTTTGTTTTTAATTAATTCAAAACAATCTTGTTGACTTTGATTTACCAGAAATGATTCTATTTAGTTTGAATAAATATTCTTGTTTGGATTATGATTGCATTCGACCTGTATAAAATATTGGTTTGCTAAAATCTTGTGGCGATTGATACGATTTTGCATAACGATTGTGTCTGCCCCAAACTATTTTGATTTGTTCCTGTTTGATTTGATTTGCAAACGATTGTTGTGTTCCTTGAATTAGCATAATTACTTGTATGAGTTGGATTGGTATCGAAGATAGATTTGATACTGCTCTGTTAGTTTTGATTTTGAAAAACGATTATGTCAAGCTCATATTGGCATATTTTGTCTCTGTTGAATTCGTATGAAAGACTTGGCTAAATCGATTATAGTTTGTTTTGAAATTGGTTCAAGAGATGATTTTGTTGGTTCCCCAACTTTCAATCGATTCTGTCTGCTCCCAATTGGCAATAACAAACGTTTGACATTTTGTATATATTCCTGTCACCGTTCAGTTAAGAAACCACGATTTCATTTGTTTCAATTTGCATACAAGTTTGGTTTGGTGTGGCATGAATGATTCACTCTGTTTGGAATTAGTAATTAAAGATTTGGTTTAATAAGTTGAATATAATTCTGTTAAGTTTTGGATTGATTTTAAAACGATTCTGTGCTCAAATTAGACTAGCTACAGAATCACAAGATTCTGTAGCTAGTCTTAAAATTTAGATTTTTGTCAATTTTATCAATAAAAAATTATCTAAACTTCTGTATTCTTGTCTACTTATAGGTACCTACGAAGTTCATTGACAAATGGGACATGTTGTAGCAGTTTAGATATAGTTTTCAATTGTTAGTCATAGGCAAAAATAGGGACTTGGGAGATTATTCCCAGATTTTTTGTAATTTGCTTTGATAACTACCATAGGGATGTTTTACCCTGTGGTCTTTAAATACTTGTCATTTTTTGTAATGAACCCATCATCATCACTGTTGGGAGAACCATACTATGGATTTATAATACAGATTGGGATGAAAGTTGATGTCTTGTAACAACTTTAGCTTTCAATATATCGAACTTTTGTTTCAAGTTTTATTCATATCAGTTTGCAATCGGTTATCGACTACTTTAGCTATCATGATTCATTGCATGTTGATGTGATTTTATTTATATGTTGTCCATATTTGATGTCTCTTATCTCTTTTTAGTACAACAATTACTCTGTTTTAGTTTAATGAATAAAGGTTTATCTTCTTCATTAATTGAACTGTTCTGTACAAATCTTTGCATACAGATTTATCCAAATGTGTTGATTTGTAAATTATAAGATTGCTGTAATTTTTTATGTCTTGTTTTTCCTGTCATTTATATTTGAAGAGCACAGCTGCTTCCCATTTATGAGAAGCTTGTGGAGAATCTGGTGCGGGTTTCCTCCCATCGAACAACTGAATCAACTATTGTACACAGGACAAACTTGAAGTGTTACTTTAGGTTAGTTTGCTATTTGTTATTTAATAGTTAATTTATTAGTGTCATTTAAGTAGTTTAGATAGATATATGTATAGTTCAGATTCATAGTTATAATTATTATTTTAGTTTCTTAGCTTAGATAGTTTTTATTCAATTTATTTCTCATAAAATTATAAAAAATCAAAAAACAATAGTTTCGCTGTCTTAGGACAGTTTACAAATGATTTTTGCAGGTTTTCATTTAAATCTGTAATATGTAAATATTGTATATTTGTAATTGGATCTAATTATGTTGATAATTGAACATTTAATTTTATAGAATTATTACTATATAGTATAGATAATAGACTATATATATTTATTTCAAATTTGTTTATTAGTTTTCTTTAATTTTTGTTTTCCTTAGATTAGTTCCTTTAGTTAGTTTTCTTTCATTTTCCCAAGACTTAGATTGGCTAATGGAGCTGCTAAACTCGTCAGGGTGGATTATCCCAAACAGCTTGGGTTGTTTAGACAACCCTGGACTGGATCCACTCTTCCAGTTGGCGAGAGTTCATTTTCGCCCGTCAACAGGTTTCCATGTAAAACACTAGTGTACTGTGTATGTGTGTGATTGTTTATTTCTTACTGCTCATTATTGGATAGTAATTCTACATTGATATAACATTTGAAGAAAAAGGATTATAATTAAGCTATTACTGATTCACCCCCACTCTGAGTAATCCAACAATTGCAGTAATTGCACATCGTTTCCCACATTAATTGTCACCCACCGCTGCCAAGTATGGAGCACACCCAAAACACCATAACATTTTCATAAAGCACATAGTTAACCATATGTATTGAATTTTCCACCAACATATTATTTCCATTTGTCAAATTTAATTGACCTCCAATAACCATTCTTTAGCACCAAAACAATCATGCCCCACATTCCTTGCTAATGAAGGATTATAATTGCACATAACATATCAATTTTCCATAACAGATACACGTATACCATAAGTGCAATACACCATAACTTGCGATGTGGAGCATGTTTGAAGTTTGAACAACATGATAAAATATATGTGTATCAAGAATAAACCAAGATGCTTATCAAAACAAAAAATTTCCTCCTCCCTATATTTTCAAATTAAATTGCTAACACACTCATCATTCATTCATTTCACATGGAAACTGGCTTGAATTTTTGTGTCTATTCTCAAACTATAGAATAGTTTTTTGCAAGGTAGTCACAAGTGAAAACCAAATAAGTGTCTTTCATCATTATTAATCATAAGGGGGTCCCACCTATTTAGTTTATTGTTAAATATATATATGTAATAAGGGATTGCAACCCATTTGAAGGAAGGAATTCCATGTTTTTCTTTTGGGTGTCAACAAAATCGAGACTCCCCAAGGGAATCTATTCTCAATGGATTTAAAACTCATAATCTTTGGTTTGCGAAAACATAGAAGTAGGTGATCAAAAACTGCTAAAAAGAATAGTGATGGAATAGGGGGGAAATGATGGTTTAAGGGAAATAGTGAGATGGGACTTCGGGGAATAACTTATGGAAAGTGATATGTATGAGGGTAATTGGTCTTGTATGCATAACAATCAAATAAGATTCATAAGTGATAATTCTTTTAATAATTTCAAGGAGAATTCTTTTGATATGATTTTGAATCTCAGGATGGATGGAAGAAAGGGATAGCAGAAACAAGGAAGAAAACAAAACCAACTATACTAAAAAAGTATTGAAATCCCAAAATCTATTCCAACGTTGTATCAAAAGAGGACATCCTGAAAACTATGTGTATCTTATTGTCATCAATCAATAATATTTGCAGAATGGCATTGTTATGGGAAAACTGATCTAGACTTTATTTCTAATGATTAAGCGAAACAAAGAGGAGAAACTAAAACTCAAAAAACAAAAGAAAAAAAAATAGGAAAAGGATTATATATAGCAGCCATCTTTACACAAAGGACCAATGATCAAGCTAGTTCCACATAATGTTTCAAGTGGGAACCATTAGTACTGTAAGAAAAAAATCGCTCCTTCATTACTTAATAAGGTAAGAATTTGTGCCAAAGATAAAAGTGATTTTGAAAGGACCTAGCCATAATTTATGGAATTTAGAATGTCTCCCTCTTTCAGCATGGGCTTAGTTGCATAGTAGGAATTTGTTGTCAATCTTGAATTTAGCAACCTTTGCTCATTTCTTAAAATACATTTTGACTGTTTGTTGCCTTCTTTTTAGGTTCTCCAACGAAAAGTTTCTTTGTTCTTTGAGGGATAACAATGCATTTATCCTTTGGTGAACATTAGAATAATTTAATTATTCATCGTGTAACATCAGCTGTGAGGAAATATCTAGATATATAGGAAGAATAACCTGTTGGCCATATACGAGTTGAAAGGGAGTAAAGTCTGTACTTTATTTGGTGGTTGTACAGTCTTCCCAGAGAGCATAAGTGAGAAGTGTGTGCCATTGGTGAGGCCTATATTCTATTATATTCTTTATGATCCTAACCAAATTCTTGTTAGTGGACTTTTATTTCCCATTTCCATGAACATAATAAGGGGATGAAGTGAAATGTTTGACACCTAATTTTTCCTGAAATTGGATCAATTTTGCAGAAATAAAGGTTGGGCCATTGTCCGTAATGATCTTTAATGGGATATCAAATTTGGAAAAGATATTAGATACTAGGAAATAAATTACCTTCTCATCTTGTGCATGTCTAAGAGGGACAACCTCGATCCACTTAGTAAAGTAATCAGTGATTGTCAAAATAAAGATATTCCCTGTAGAAGTGTAATACCCTGGTTTTGAGCCCCATATTAAATAATCTATTTTGTTAATGAAAGGGAAATGTTCCTAGGAAATGTAATGTTTTGGTCATTATTAATAATAAATACATCATTGGTTGCTAGATGGACAAGGAAAAGAGTTATAGGGGTATATGATTCCACAAGATAGGGGGCTTGAGGGGATAATTATTTATATGATATTTTATTTACCCATTTTTGTTTTAATGGAGAATAACAACTACAAGAGATTCTTGGTGGGAAGGCCACGTCGTTCCTTAATTCCAAGAAATACATAAACACATCTTTGGTCTGTTGTGGGGGTTGGTTCTTATTCACTCACTCACTCATTGTTCATTGTTCACATCTTTCATTCTATTCTCTTCCCACTCATTATTTCACCCACTCATTTTCCTCATTTGTTTTTTTTCTTGGGAAAGGAAAATGAATTGTTGGAGAGGAGCCATGGTTTTGTTGGATGTAAACACTCCTGGTATATTCCATGAATGAATTAATGCTTGCATGTGTTAGATTCTTTGGTTTTTGTTCATTTTTTATCACAGTTGCAAATCCTGAGAGTCCCAGTATGGAGATTCTTAACCATATGCACTTGAGCCCTCGAAGGAGATGGAAATATTGAGGGACCGCGTGGCAGAGAAGGGAGTCCATTCTCTTGGGTTGTGCATGTTGGGTAGAAGAGAGTTGGCGTAATTTGTATTGTTTTGGGTGATGAAAATCCTATGAGAGATTGAGCTATGAATGGTTTGGGAAGCCGAGTGACACTCTGGAACCATCCTTGTGGATTCATAGCCCTGGATTGGGGGTGACATTGTTGTTGAGAATTGGAACAACAATGTCTATAGTTGGGTGGAATGCCCTTGGAATGTAGCCAGATGGTGATTTGTTTCATGAAATATAATTTCTCTCTGTCATGGTTTTTATTTACCTGTGTATTTATTTCGCTATGTATTTATTTATATATGAAATTCATATCTATAATATGCATTCTTGTTGGTTATTGTTGTGCATGTCATATGTCTCATTCCTTTATGTTGTAGCATGAATCTTTAACTCTGCATGTGAATATTTCATGCATCTTTATTAATTAAATTTTTTATCATAACTCGATATTAGTCCAAAATTTAGATTGAAGTAGTGTGCCTAAACTATGGGTGGCTCGATACATTACAGATTGGTATCAGAGCTTCAGGTTGAAACAACAGACTGGTATTGGTCAGAACTATTTGAAAGTGTATTATGGTTAAGAATGAATATTTACTTGAAATATTAAATATCAGGAGATATGGCATTATAGGGATTGCGCAAAAGCCAAAGCGTCGTGCAGACAAAGATCCTTTTGTGACAGCCTAATATATTTCTAAACATCATTAAGTCTCATAAACATTTTATGAAATAAACTGAAACAATAACTTTCAAGCATAATATTGATTTTCATAACAGAAACTTCAGTACCTTAGATTTATCGATAAATATTGATTTCATGGCAGAAGAAATAAATACATAACTTGACAAAGTACCTGGTTCTGATGCTAATTTATGTTGCCTGCTGCCTTTCTCTCTGCTACACATTCCACTCCTGCCACAGACACAAAAAATAACTTCCCAAAACTAATATCCACCCTGCCAACTAGGAAAACGACCTAGCTCCAGGATATCTATGGATATCATGGCCCCCGTGCCCAAAACCTCTAGCAACGCGGTGCCTCCCTGATCAATATGTCATAACTAGTAAGTCTC
>SNQJ01S0048709.1:47905-81129 GCA_010110895.2 Picea sitchensis
CAAATGGCATAACTATATATTGAAATGATTCCCACTCTATATCAAATATATTTGTGTTTCTATCTTCAGGTGCAATCCTTGTCTAATGATATCCTGATAAGCCATTTGTGAATGAATAAGCTTCTTCACCCCCTACATTCTCCAAAACTTCATCTGTGAATGGGGTAGGAAAATGATCATGTAGGAAAACATCATTCAATTTTCTCAAATCTACACAAATCCTAATCCCTCCTTGATTATTTTCATGCACCACCATAGGACTACTCCATTATGACTCTTCTACAGGTTCTATGACACCAGCTTCTAACATCTTGTCAATTTATTCCTTCACCTTCTCTTTGTATATTGGATTTAATCCATAAGGTCTCTGTGTGATAGGCCTCGCTTCTAGATTCAAATAGATATTTATCTCTCCTAGATCTCCTACTAATACCTTCATATCTGAAAATGTCATTTGGAATAAGTCATTATATTCACGCAGTAACTCTGTGATCCTTTCTATTATCTGATTATCACAATAATATCCAGTACTGACCATCTTTGGGTTTTCTGCAGTTCCAATGTTGAACTTCTTGGTCTTTAATGGTACAACATAATATTTTGAATATGTATTGGGACCTTCTACTTCACTTTCACCTTCCACTTATGGGATCTATATTTTGCAAAAATTATCTTCTGCTGGATCTTCTTCTTCTGCGATGTGATAACAATGTAGCAATTTCTTAATTGTGTGTCTAGCCTGCTTCTAATATGCTGGGATTATTTCAAATTCTAGTTCTTCAAAATCCTATCTATTACTATTTTTAGTGATGTATCTATTTCTAGACTTTCATGCTCAAAGGAAAAATGTAACTACAAATTTGTGTTGTATCTCTTCCTAGTTAACTGTTTCTCTACGTTTTTCTTGTTTTGTGTACCAATTCTTCGGAATGCCTTATAGTGTGTGAATAAAATGGTGTGTCCATTCTTATGGTGGTACTAATCTCCATTGAACCATGCACTTATCTACATGTTCTTGAGTTTTTCCAAATCCCTCATATTTCTCCTCATATCTATGCTCCTTCTCTGCCCCGAATTTGATGTGCAGTAACCTTTTGCACTAAAACCAATTGTTGATATTTTCATTGTGTGTACCCTACCATCTTGTAGGTGTAGATTTTAAAGAAATATCTAATTTTGGTAATCTCTGATTTTCCATAACATCTACCTCAAACTTCATTAAAAATTATTCTAAATCATTCAGTCCATAAAAAGAAGGTTCTCTTACCTATGTACCAACCAATCTCAGCGTGCACATCATTCTGGCACTTCTCGTGGTAGATAAGTCATGTCATATTTGTTGTCGGTTTTCCAGTCCTATGTCAAAGTCTAAATCACGAAAACTAATACTCCTCCAACTGAGCATGCCATCTACATTTGGGTTGATATAATCCTCTTCAGGCGCGATAGTTCTATATAGTTGATTTATGTCTTCCCTAAGATATTGTCTGTCACAGGTTCCACATACCTTCCTCCTTGTGAGGGATCCAATGGTGCAATAAATCTATACTCCTATGATTCAAAGATCATATTTCTTGTCTTCAAATTGATAATATCCTGGTTATCAAAATCTCAATCTAGGCCCAACAAAGCTAGATATGGAAAAGTATTGTCCACTATGTCGATGACTTCAAAGTCTGCCATGGTGCATAGACCAAATAAATCTACTGGAATCCCCTTCAACTTACCAATTGTCACCACTCTTTTATAATTTTCCAACTTCAACTGAATAGGTGAATACCCTACTTGAGGTTCTCCCATAGCTTCCCAAGTCTTCTTTGGTGGTACATTGACTTCAGACCCTAAATCTAATATGATATGCCCCATATTGAAATCTCCTATGTTGGCATTCAATCTAAATTCCCTGTTGGTTTTTATCTTCTTACGGTCCTAATTGACTCTTTTTACCCATTCTTCCCTAGGATTACATTTTTCTAACAAATTTTGCAATACTTGTAATGAATTTTTATCATTCAACAATTTGACACAATCTCCCAAAAGTTTCTTAAGTTACTTAATTGTTATAAAGATTGGTCTTGATTGGTTTGATCGAATAATGAAGGAATGTCATACACTGGTATCTCATATTTTGGTTGTATCCCTGAAGTATATGCAATATTTTCTTTCAAAATATCCTTCACATACTCTTTAAATATCTCTTTATCTTTGTGCACATCAAACTTCTATTCAAGCGTTGTATTCTTCCTAACCCACTAGTACTAGTCCTGCTCCTTCTTGGCTGCATATTCTCCTGTTTTAGCTCCATTTCTAGTAACTATGTTAATCTTCTTCTTGTCCTCTTCTCTATATTCCACCCCAATCCATTGCACATTCTAGTTACTCAGGTTCCTCTTGTCCTATATCTTTATAAAAAGTGTTGGATGGTATTTTGTTTCATGTTCTGAAGCCTCCTCAGTTTCCTTGATTATCTCCATGCGGTGTATTATACTACGGTCCTTGGTTATACTATGGATATGTGTTATTGTACTGTGATGGAATTGTGCACTTTTGTTCATGATTATACTGTTGTTTCCCCTGAAATGGTTGTGCATTATATTGTGGTTGTGCTACAAAATTCTACGCATTATTTTACTGTGGTTGTTATGCATTGTTATATTGTAGTTGTTGTGCATTAATATTGTATTTGTTGCAAAAATTATCTTGTTACATGTTCATCCTGTACCCTACATGTATCTGCAATCCTTTTTTTCATCATCTCCAAGGTTCTATAGTCCTTTTCTTCATGTCTAACTGACTTACAAAAGTTACAAAATGTGTTCTTCGGTATTGTCTTATATTTTTTCATCAGGGGGAAATGATAGGGATCATGCCCATGTGTTTTTGAAATATCACACCATGGTCCTCCTGAAGCTAAAGGGTTTGGCATACCCACTCGAATATATTGTGTAAATAATGGACACTCATTTTTGTGATGGCCTTATGTCATACACATTTTACACCAAACATCTTCTCTTTTATCCTTTCCTTTATTATGATCCAACTGAAATGTTAAGTTCTTCAGATATTCTTTTAGTTCTTCCAAAATTGGGCTTGTATGCTTGTACTAGTTTTTCTCTAGATGTAATACTACATGCAGAGCCTCACCCTAACTTTGGAATTTATGTTGTCTCAAAGGATACTTCAAGTGTGGCAATACATAATTAACAAACAATTTTTTATGTTGTGTATCATAATATTCTTTAACTTACCTTTTAGCCTCTTGAACTTCTAGTCCACCTCCCAGACTAATTCTCCTGGTTTCTACTTAATCTCTATCATTTACTTCATAAACTGGTCTTTTGAGCTTGGTTTATGAAATTCACTGATTAATTCCCTCTTCACATCTTCTACAGTTGTAGGTGTTCCCATTGGATTATTTGTTGAGAGACCCATGTACCAATATAATGTGCAGCTTCTGAATGTGATTTCCAATTGTGCAACCTTTGTATACTCATCTATAATATTCTTTGTTGGCCATATCTTCTCACAGATGAAAAAATAATTTTTTGGATCATCTGATTTGTCCCCTCAGAACTCTGGTAACCTAATAGTTATATATTTTACTTCCATTAAGAAATTTTTTGAACTACCACCTCTACGCGATGTAGATACATGACTGCTACTTGTTGAACTTACACTTCTGCTACTAGACCCATGTCCCAAAAAAATTCTTCTACCACTAATCACTTGTTGGTTAACTTCTTTTTCTTCTTCATTTTTCTTAGTCACACATGGGGTTGTGGGTTCCACACTAATTCGGATTTGGAGTGAAGAGCCTTCTTTTGTGTTGAACCCAAGACCTTTGTTTTTCCTTTCATATGTGGTGCACAATATATCCTCAATATTCCCCATGGCATGGATATCCTCTACCTCTTCCTCATCGTTTTCCAAGCCCTATAGCTTGGCTACTACCCTCTTCTTGGTATTCTTCCTATACTGGTAGGGTCATCCATTATGTGTCACACCTATTATCCTTAATATTTTCATGGTTTGTTCGTCATCCATCATGATGGGGTCCATTTCCTCCTTCTTCTGGTTACTCTCTATATCATTCTCCATTGCTTGGATCTTACTTAGTGCTTCCCCCAAGTCCCCCATGCGTGCATAGATATATACTTTTTTGATTCCATGGTCATCGCGCCTTTATCATGTAATGAGATATTGATTTACATGTAAAGAGACCTAATATACCTTATTTTGGGTCCCTTCAAGAAATCATTCTTTCAACAGTATATGAATTCATTGTATCTACTGCAAATTCAGTAATAAACCCCATAGTAATATTGTCTAACTAGAAAACCATTGCATGCGTGAACTTGTTATTAACCCTTTCCAATCACGCAATATTTTCAGCATTCCACTCTACTTTCTTGATCCGATTAGTCGGATGGGTATCTTTCAACCTCGATATCCACTACTATAATAAATATAGAAAATAACAAAAATATACTTCATGCAAATCAGTAAACACATACCACTGTAGGTACTGGCGTGGGGTATACCCGGAACCCTAATTATTTTTCTGCACAAACTCCAACTACATTTTCTCCAACCATCTTTCAATCTCTTTCCTTATAGGATTCCATGGCCTGAACATCCCTTTTTACCACTACATATTCTTCACCAAACCCCTTAATATCTCTGTATCTAAGTTCTAGCCGACAAAAAAACTATTTGTTGGATGTATGGGATGACTCGGGTTCTACCTTAGTTCTCCAACAAAACCCTTTTCACCATCGGCCCTTCTGGTAAACTAGAAGGCTACATCACGCAGTCTCACCTGAGATATTTTATGGGTGACTGCAGGACGCAAGTGTCTTCAGTCATGAACATGATTGGGGTTGTTATTTTTAAATATATTTCTACTTAAACATGCATTATATCATACCATTCATTAGATCTGTTATTTCATTCATTCATCATATTCATTCTGCATACATATTCTAGTGCGTGATGTAATTAAAACCATTCATTCATCTAACCATTTAACCATAACTACAGAAATAACAAAACCATTCAGACACATTGCAACATATGGTTTTATTGTGGTTTAGCCCCCTAGGGTACATCCATAAAGATATTCTTTTATTTTTTTATTCTTCATCAAAATGGTGTTGCACAGATTACATCATAGAATATGTGAATAGTGGTGAGGCATACTAGTGTTGCACCAAGCTCCACATCTTGCAACCTAACCCTTAGTTACATAAACTCCATCTTAGCTCCATAGATCTCATCAAAATACAGACTCTACCAAAAGTATGATACTTTCTTTCAATAAGGACACCAAAATGTTAAAGATATGATAACACTAAAATATGCCTCAATATACCTTATACCTCTTCTATTTATACTAAAAAATGGGTTAAAACCCTTACGATATGACTCAAAAACCCTAACCCTAACATGGCTAGGTTTGTTCACATATGCGTCAGATTTCTGCAAATCCTGTCGCACACTTCTTCCTTTTCCTTTGTCGCGTCGGTCTTCTTTCTTTTCTGGCATGTGATGTTCTCTTTGTTCCATGGTGCCTTGCTTACTGGCACTTACTCCCAAACATTCTTGCTCCAACATTGTTATTTTTCATCCTAAAAGTTCAATACATGTCTTCAAGAAAGAATGGAGTTGAGAAATAAGCCAATGGGCATTATATAGACTCAAAAACTTTTTTTCTCAATTAAAAAAAAAAATGTTTAATCCAATCACATCAATGATCATGTCAATTTGTTGCACAAAAATAAACTTCGGTGTAATGTGATAAAAGGTTCACCATGGAGATAAAATCTTTGGTGTGGTGTGACATATCACATGCAAAATATTTTGGTGCAATATACCATGAAGGAGAAAAACTTCATCTCATTCGATGTGTCATGTCAAAAGTGATTTTTTGAGTGATATGTCATGCAACTGTAAATTTTTGTTCCATTAGATACATTGCAAGCGTAAAATAATTCCTTGAGGTACATCCAAGGAAAGTAACATTGGTTTTCTGTGATGTGTTGCTAAAGTGGATGTGATTATAAGGTGGATGAAAGAAATTTTCTTGAAAATTTCCCTTTGTCACAATAGAGACAAATTAAAAATGATGCAATATGTCACAACCCAAAAGGGTATAAGGGAAATGCATGCTATATTGTGGACAAATAAATTTTAGGTGAAATATGCACTATGTCATGGTCAAGTAAAGTTAAGCGTGATATGGAATAAAGAAGCAAATTTCAAGAAGATGCAAAAATGAAGTATTTATAAAAGTTTTCAAAAGAATTCCAAATGGGAAAAAAAAAGTCATTCAAATATTGGGAGTATAATCAAAGTAATGTTTTGAGGAGCCCAGTGAGATCAGAAGGGGGAAAATCAAGACAAGTTCCATAAGAAAAAACTTCAAAGTAAAGGAATGCAAAGTACAATAGAGTTCATAAAGGTTCATAAACTTAAAATAAAAGGAGGGGCTCAATTTTATTTTGGTTCGATCATATGATGGAGTCCAAAATAGTATGGGGGTTGTTGCTAGCTCAACAATTGATGATACACTGAGTGAAACCATGAATGTCTTCAAACAAACCTGAAGAAAATTATGAATTCTATTAGAATATTTTACCTTGATGAAGCACCCAATATTCAACCTAGAGGGTCCAACTGCACCTTCTCCTTTATATAAGATGGATTATCATTCATTTCTATCTTGAGAAGAATACCAATTATAACTGCAAGGTGAAAGTATGAAGTTCATTCCTCGACTCAGTTCTTCCTCAGAGGCTAGTACAATATCACAAGGTAATTATATGAAACAAATGTTGAAATTTCAAGCTATGAATTCATATTATATAGTGTTTATTTATTTCCTACGAGAATCCATAGCCCTAACAGAGTCACCCTTGTTGATTAATTGGGTTGGTTGTCATTGATGGAAACCCTTGAAGAAATTTCAGGAGCAAATTCTAGTAGNTATGAATAAAGTCCTTACAAAATACTACTACCCTTGAAAAAATGGTTGGTGAATTCTTCAATCCAAATGGCATAACTATATATTGAAATGATTCCCACTCTATATCAAATATATTTGTGTTTCTATCTTCAGGTGCAATCCTTGTCTAATGATATCCTGATAAGCCATTTGTGAATGAATAAGCTTCTTCACCCCCTACATTCTCCAAAACTTCATCTGTGAATGGGGTAGGAAAATGATCATGTAGGAAAACATCATTCAATTTTCTCAAATCTACACAAATCCTAATCCCTCCTTGATTATTTTCATGCACCACCATAGGACTACTCCATTATGACTCTTCTACAGGTTCTATGACACCAGCTTCTAACATCTTGTCAATTTATTCCTTCACCTTCTCTTTGTATATTGGATTTAATCCATAAGGTCTCTGTGTGATAGGCCTCGCTTCTAGATTCAAATAGATATTTATCTCTCCTAGATCTCCTACTAATACCTTCATATCTGAAAATGTCATTTGGAATAAGTCATTATATTCACGCAGTAACTCTGTGATCCTTTCTATTATCTGATTATCACAATAATATCCAGTACTGACCATCTTTGGGTTTTCTGCAGTTCCAATGTTGAACTTCTTGGTCTTTAATGGTACAACATAATATTTTGAATATGTATTGGGACCTTCTACTTCACTTTCACCTTCCACTTATGGGATCTATATTTTGCAAAAATTATCTTCTGCTGGATCTTCTTCTTCTGCGATGTGATAACAATGTAGCAATTTCTTAATTGTGTGTCTAGCCTGCTTCTAATATGCTGGGATTATTTCAAATTCTAGTTCTTCAAAATCCTATCTATTACTATTTTTAGTGATGTATCTATTTCTAGACTTTCATGCTCAAAGGAAAAATGTAACTACAAATTTGTGTTGTATCTCTTCCTAGTTAACTGTTTCTCTACGTTTTTCTTGTTTTGTGTACCAATTCTTCGGAATGCCTTATAGTGTGTGAATAAAATGGTGTGTCCATTCTTATGGTGGTACTAATCTCCATTGAACCATGCACTTATCTACATGTTCTTGAGTTTTTCCAAATCCCTCATATTTCTCCTCATATCTATGCTCCTTCTCTGCCCCGAATTTGATGTGCAGTAACCTTTTGCACTAAAACCAATTGTTGATATTTTCATTGTGTGTACCCTACCATCTTGTAGGTGTAGATTTTAAAGAAATATCTAATTTTGGTAATCTCTGATTTTCCATAACATCTACCTCAAACTTCATTAAAAATTATTCTAAATCATTCAGTCCATAAAAAGAAGGTTCTCTTACCTATGTACCAACCAATCTCAGCGTGCACATCATTCTGGCACTTCTCGTGGTAGATAAGTCATGTCATATTTGTTGTCGGTTTTCCAGTCCTATGTCAAAGTCTAAATCACGAAAACTAATACTCCTCCAACTGAGCATGCCATCTACATTTGGGTTGATATAATCCTCTTCAGGCGCGATAGTTCTATATAGTTGATTTATGTCTTCCCTAAGATATTGTCTGTCACAGGTTCCACATACCTTCCTCCTTGTGAGGGATCCAATGGTGCAATAAATCTATACTCCTATGATTCAAAGATCATATTTCTTGTCTTCAAATTGATAATATCCTGGTTATCAAAATCTCAATCTAGGCCCAACAAAGCTAGATATGGAAAAGTATTGTCCACTATGTCGATGACTTCAAAGTCTGCCATGGTGCATAGACCAAATAAATCTACTGGAATCCCCTTCAACTTACCAATTGTCACCACTCTTTTATAATTTTCCAACTTCAACTGAATAGGTGAATACCCTACTTGAGGTTCTCCCATAGCTTCCCAAGTCTTCTTTGGTGGTACATTGACTTCAGACCCTAAATCTAATATGATATGCCCCATATTGAAATCTCCTATGTTGGCATTCAATCTAAATTCCCTGTTGGTTTTTATCTTCTTACGGTCCTAATTGACTCTTTTTACCCATTCTTCCCTAGGATTACATTTTTCTAACAAATTTTGCAATACTTGTAATGAATTTTTATCATTCAACAATTTGACACAATCTCCCAAAAGTTTCTTAAGTTACTTAATTGTTATAAAGATTGGTCTTGATTGGTTTGATCGAATAATGAAGGAATGTCATACACTGGTATCTCATATTTTGGTTGTATCCCTGAAGTATATGCAATATTTTCTTTCAAAATATCCTTCACATACTCTTTAAATATCTCTTTATCTTTGTGCACATCAAACTTCTATTCAAGCGTTGTATTCTTCCTAACCCACTAGTACTAGTCCTGCTCCTTCTTGGCTGCATATTCTCCTGTTTTAGCTCCATTTCTAGTAACTATGTTAATCTTCTTCTTGTCCTCTTCTCTATATTCCACCCCAATCCATTGCACATTCTAGTTACTCAGGTTCCTCTTGTCCTATATCTTTATAAAAAGTGTTGGATGGTATTTTGTTTCATGTTCTGAAGCCTCCTCAGTTTCCTTGATTATCTCCATGCGGTGTATTATACTACGGTCCTTGGTTATACTATGGATATGTGTTATTGTACTGTGATGGAATTGTGCACTTTTGTTCATGATTATACTGTTGTTTCCCCTGAAATGGTTGTGCATTATATTGTGGTTGTGCTACAAAATTCTACGCATTATTTTACTGTGGTTGTTATGCATTGTTATATTGTAGTTGTTGTGCATTAATATTGTATTTGTTGCAAAAATTATCTTGTTACATGTTCATCCTGTACCCTACATGTATCTGCAATCCTTTTTTTCATCATCTCCAAGGTTCTATAGTCCTTTTCTTCATGTCTAACTGACTTACAAAAGTTACAAAATGTGTTCTTCGGTATTGTCTTATATTTTTTCATCAGGGGGAAATGATAGGGATCATGCCCATGTGTTTTTGAAATATCACACCATGGTCCTCCTGAAGCTAAAGGGTTTGGCATACCCACTCGAATATATTGTGTAAATAATGGACACTCATTTTTGTGATGGCCTTATGTCATACACATTTTACACCAAACATCTTCTCTTTTATCCTTTCCTTTATTATGATCCAACTGAAATGTTAAGTTCTTCAGATATTCTTTTAGTTCTTCCAAAATTGGGCTTGTATGCTTGTACTAGTTTTTCTCTAGATGTAATACTACATGCAGAGCCTCACCCTAACTTTGGAATTTATGTTGTCTCAAAGGATACTTCAAGTGTGGCAATACATAATTAACAAACAATTTTTTATGTTGTGTATCATAATATTCTTTAACTTACCTTTTAGCCTCTTGAACTTCTAGTCCACCTCCCAGACTAATTCTCCTGGTTTCTACTTAATCTCTATCATTTACTTCATAAACTGGTCTTTTGAGCTTGGTTTATGAAATTCACTGATTAATTCCCTCTTCACATCTTCTACAGTTGTAGGTGTTCCCATTGGATTATTTGTTGAGAGACCCATGTACCAATATAATGTGCAGCTTCTGAATGTGATTTCCAATTGTGCAACCTTTGTATACTCATCTATAATATTCTTTGTTGGCCATATCTTCTCACAGATGAAAAAATAATTTTTTGGATCATCTGATTTGTCCCCTCAGAACTCTGGTAACCTAATAGTTATATATTTTACTTCCATTAAGAAATTTTTTGAACTACCACCTCTACGCGATGTAGATACATGACTGCTACTTGTTGAACTTACACTTCTGCTACTAGACCCATGTCCCAAAAAAATTCTTCTACCACTAATCACTTGTTGGTTAACTTCTTTTTCTTCTTCATTTTTCTTAGTCACACATGGGGTTGTGGGTTCCACACTAATTCGGATTTGGAGTGAAGAGCCTTCTTTTGTGTTGAACCCAAGACCTTTGTTTTTCCTTTCATATGTGGTGCACAATATATCCTCAATATTCCCCATGGCATGGATATCCTCTACCTCTTCCTCATCGTTTTCCAAGCCCTATAGCTTGGCTACTACCCTCTTCTTGGTATTCTTCCTATACTGGTAGGGTCATCCATTATGTGTCACACCTATTATCCTTAATATTTTCATGGTTTGTTCGTCATCCATCATGATGGGGTCCATTTCCTCCTTCTTCTGGTTACTCTCTATATCATTCTCCATTGCTTGGATCTTACTTAGTGCTTCCCCCAAGTCCCCCATGCGTGCATAGATATATACTTTTTTGATTCCATGGTCATCGCGCCTTTATCATGTAATGAGATATTGATTTACATGTAAAGAGACCTAATATACCTTATTTTGGGTCCCTTCAAGAAATCATTCTTTCAACAGTATATGAATTCATTGTATCTACTGCAAATTCAGTAATAAACCCCATAGTAATATTGTCTAACTAGAAAACCATTGCATGCGTGAACTTGTTATTAACCCTTTCCAATCACGCAATATTTTCAGCATTCCACTCTACTTTCTTGATCCGATTAGTCGGATGGGTATATTTCAACCTCGATATCCACTACTGTAATAAATCTGGAAAATAACAAAAATATACTTCATGCAAATCAGTAAACACATACCACTGCAGGTACTGGCGTGGGTTATACCCGGAACCCTAATTATTTTTCTGCACAAACTCCAACTACATTTTCCCCAACCATCTTTCAATCTCTTTCCTTATAGGATTCCATGGCCTGAACATCCCTTTTTACCACTACATCTTCTTCACCAAACCCATTAATATCTCTCTATCTAAGTTCTTGCCGACAACAAAACTATTTGTTGGATGTATGGGATGACCCGGGTTCTACCTTAGTACTCCAACAAAACCCTTTTCACCATCGGCCCTTCTGGTAAACCAGAAGGCTACATCACGTAGTCTCACCTGAGATAGTTTATGGGTGACTGCAGGACACAAGTGTCTTCAATCATGAACATGATTGGGGTTGTTCTTTTTAAATATATTTCTACTTAAACATGCATTATATCATACCATTCATCAGATCTATTATTTCATTCATTCATCATATTCATTCTTCATACATATTCTAGTGCGCAATGTAATTAAAACCATTCATTTATCTAACCATTTAACCATAACTGTAGAAATAACAAAACCATTCAGACACATTGCAACATATGGTTTTATTGTGGTTTAGCCCCCTAGGTTACGTCCATAAAAATATTCTTTTATTTTGTATTCTTCATCAAAATGGTGTTGCAGAGATTACATCATAGAATATGTGAATAGTGGTGAGGCGGACTAGTGTTGCACCAAGCTCCACATCTTGCAACCTAACCCTTAGTTACATAAAATCCATCTTAGCTCCATAGATCTCATCAAAATACAGACTCTACCAAAAGTATGATACTTTCTTTCAACAAGGACACCAAAAAGTTAAATATATGATAACAATAAAATGTGCCTCAATATACCTTATACCTCTTCTATTTATACTAAAAAATGGGTTAAAACCCTTACGATATGACTCAAAAACCCTAACCCTAACATGGCTAGGTTTGTTCACATATGCGTCAGATTTCCGCAAATCCTGTCGCACACTTCTTCCTTTTCCCTTTGTCGCATTGGTCTTCCTTATTTTCTGGCATGTGATGTTCTCTTTGTTCCATGGTGCCTTGCTTACTGCACTTACTCCCAAACATTCTTGCTCCAAAATTGTTATTTTTCATCCTAAAAGTTCAATACATGTCTTCAAGAAAGAATGGAGTTGAGAAATAAGCCAATGGGCATTATATAGACTCAAAAACTTTTTTTCTCATATAAAAAAAAAAATGTTTAATCCAATCACATCAATGATCATGTCAATTTGTTTCACAAAAAGAAAGTTCGGTGTAATGTGATAAAAGGTTCACCATGGAGATAAAAGCTTTGGTGTGGTGTGACATATCACATGCAAAATATTTTGGTGCAATATACCATGAAGGAGAAAAACTTCATCTCATTCGATGTGTCATGCCAAAAGTGATTTTTTGAGTGATATGTCATGCAACTGTAAATTTTTGTTCCATGAGATACATTGCAAGTGTAAAATAATTCCTTGAGGTACATCCAAGGAAAGTAACATTGGTTTTCTGTGATGTGTTGCTAAAGTGGATGTGAATATAAGGTGGATGAAAGAAATTTTCTTGAAAAATTCCCTTTGTCACAATAGAGACAAATTAAAAATGATGCAATATGTCACAACCCAAAAGGGTATAAGGGAAATGCATGCTATATCTTGGACAAATAAATTTTAGGTGAAATATGCACTATGTCATGGTCAAGTAAAGTTAAGCGTGATATGGAATAAAGAAGCAAATTTCAAGAAGATGCAAAAATGAAGTATTTATAAAAGTTTTCAAAAGAATTCCAAATGGGAAAAAGCAAGTCGTTCAAAGATTGGGAGGATAATCAAAGTAATGTTTTGAGGAGCCCAATGAGATCAGAAGGGGGAAAATCAAGACAAGTTCCATAAGAAAAAACTTCAAAGTAAAGGAATGCAAAGTACAATAGAGTTCATGAAGGTTCATAAACTTAAAATAAAAGGAGGGGCTCATTTTTATTTTGGTTCGATCATATAATGGAGTCCAAAATAGTATGGGGGTTGTTGCTAGCTCAACAATTGATGATACACTGAGTGAAACCATGAATGTCTTCAAACAAACCTTAAGAAAATTATGAATTCTATTAGAAGATTTTACCTTGATGAAGAACCCAATATTCAACCTAGAGGGTCCAACTGCACCTTCTCCTTTATCTAATATGGATGATCATTCATTTCTATCTTGAGAAGAACACCAATTATAACTGCAAGGTGAAAGTATGAAGTTCATTCCCCGACTCAGTTCTTCCTTAGAGGCTAGTACAATATCACAAGGTAATTATATGAAACAAATGTTGAAATGTCAAGCTATGAATTCATATTATATAGTGTTTATTTATTTCCTACGAGAATCCATAGCCCTAACAGAGTCACCCTTGTTGATTAATTGGGTTGGTTGTCATTGATGGAAACCCTTGAAGAAATTTCAGGAGCAAATTCTAGTAGTTTTGGTTCGATCATATAATGGAGTCCAAAATAGTATGGGGGTTGTTGCTAGCTCAACAATTGATGATACACTGAGTGAAACCATGAATGTCTTCAAACAAACCTTAAGAAAATTATGAATTCTATTAGAAGATTTTACCTTGATGAAGAACCCAATATTCAACCTAGAGGGTCCAACTGCACCTTCTCCTTTATCTAATATGGATGATCATTCATTTCTATCTTGAGAAGAACACCAATTATAACTGCAAGGTGAAAGTATGAAGTTCATTCCCCGACTCAGTTCTTCCTTAGAGGCTAGTACAATATCACAAGGTAATTATATGAAACAAATGTTGAAATGTCAAGCTATGAATTCATATTATATAGTGTTTATTTATTTCCTACGAGAATCCATAGCCCCACCGTGAGTCAAATTTTGTTGATTAATCATTGGTTGTCATTGATGGAAACCCTTGAAGAAATTCTCTCGTGGAGCAAATTCTAGTAGTCCCACTAGTATGATTAAGAGACTTCGGCTTTGATTAATATATAATGGTATGAAGTTTAATCGTCATAGGTAATACTATTCTATATGGATATTTCATGTCATACCATTTCGGTGATTAAGGTTGAACATCTAGATAAACTCCCTCATGGTTAGAGAGTTATGGCTATATGAAGGAAACCTATTATCTAGAATCCCCTATAGGTTGGTCAAAGAAGTCAATTATCTCTAGAAGCTCCTAGAAGAAGTGTACTGTCTCAAATTTTGATGGTAACTAGAGTTAATTCATGGGTATAGCTTGTTGCATCAAGAAATAAATTAAATAATAAAGTGGTTGCAACAAGAAATTAGTTATAAAGTGCTATTAACTCCATTCAATTATAGAAAAGTTAGTTGCAATAAGAAGTTGTGAGTAAAGATAAATTCTTTAAATAATAGTGCAAGAGAAATTCATTTAAATAATAAAGTGGTTGCAACAAGAAGTGGTGGTGAGTTTACTATTTATGGATAAGTCAAAGTAGTCGTGAAAGAAATTAATTAAATAATAAAGTTAATTGCAACTAGAAGTGGATAATTTAATATTTGTGGAAAGTGGTTATTAAGGGACAAAGTGGTTAAGTGGAAAGTGGCTAAGTGGAAAAGTAGTTAAGTGGACAAAAGTTGATACTCTATAGGGTGCCGGAAGTATAAATAAGAGAGAAATTCCTTCCTATTAGAACCCATTGAATACCATCAATATTTATTTCAGGAAAGGTTATTTCTGATGTGCATTATTGATAGACTATAGGAAGCTACAATAGCATAAATAAGAGAGAAATTCTCCCATTACACCATTGAATACCATTGAATATCTATTTTGTGAAAGGTTATTTTACAAGAATTATTGATAGATCAAATTTATGGAAGAAAATCATGGCAAAAAAATGTGACAGAAAAAGTGAGGTAGAAAAATCGCCACAAGAAAATTATGGCGCAGGCGCAAAGAAGAAAATTAAGCAGAGAAAATGCTGGAAAAAAAGTGAGGAAAATCGCTACAGAAAGGATGCAAGAAAATCACAAAGGAAAAGTGCAATAGGAAAATCGTGGTAGGAAAAGCGGTACAGAAAAATGGCAACGGAAAAACCACGACAGCTGATTCGCGACAGTTGAATGGTATAAGAAGAAAAAGGTCTAGTTTTCATATGTGTAGTGTTGGAATTATGAATTTGGTTGAGGGTTTACCTTGTAAATCTATTTACGCCCTCTTGGAATTTTAGGTCTGGATGTAGATTTTATATGAGGAAGATATATTGAAGTTTAGTGTCACCACATGTTTGAGGGATTTTGGTTGAGGTGTGTGTTGAGTTGAAGCTATTGGTACAAGTAGAGGTTGTATAACAGTGAGGTTCCAACACATGGTTTGAGGTACAAGACAACTTTGTGGTATAGTGTTTGAGGCATATGTGATCATATCAGATTGGTTGGTGAGTATACAATGATAGATTTGACAAAACAAAGCCAAAGACACCCACATTCATTTTCTAAGATTTGGCACTTATATTTCATGGTAACTGGATGGGGCAAGGATAGGTTGTTGTAGTCACCTTCCAGTTGTAGTGTGGGAGAACATGGGGTTGTAGCCTTATTATGGTTGTAGCCAGAGAATTGGGGAGTTGGAGATTCCCTCAGTTGTAACCTGAGAAACTAGGAGTTGGAGCCTCCTTCCGGGCTTGTAGTCGAAAACAAAGGAAGTTAGTGTTTCCAATGAATATAATTCTTAAAAAAAAAGCAATTATGGTTTTCTCCTCAAGATTTTGTTTCCACATAAAAAAAATACCGTATACCATGTATGTGTATGATTGTTAATTTGTTCATGGTTTATTTACTTCCAGTGCCATTGGATGATAATGCTATATTGATCATAAAGACAACAAATACTTGCATATTGTGGTTAAAAGGATTAAAAATATTTATTATTGATTCACCCTACCCTCTCTTTAATCCAACAATTGGTATCAAAAAGGGTTCCTTCAAAATCAATTCTACCCGAAGGTAGATCATGGAGAGAAACAATATGTATAAAATGGAATACCATGGTTTGATGGACAAAAGTATGCATTTGGGAGCGTAAGGATGAAAATATATGTATAGGAACAGGATTTGAAGTTTGGAAATCAGCTTTGTATATGGATACAAAGAACCAAAAAATTCCTCCAACAAATGATAATGGAACAAAACTCATTCTAAATAATTCCAAAGCTACAAATGCTTTGAATGGTCTTTGTGATTCAAGATATAAGAAAGTTATACATTGTAAATCCTAAAGAGCATTTTGGGACAAACTTCAAAAATATTTATGAAGGAGATTCAAAGTCAAAGTAGCAAAGCTTCAAACTTATAGAGGTTGATTAGAACAACTAAAGATGAAGCAAGATGAGAATATTGCCTTACTTATTACTTAGAGTTGATGAAACAATGAATGCAATCATTGGGAGAAGAAATTGAAGAATTTGTAATTGTTCAAAAGGTACCAAGATCTCTTTCTATGATATCGATCCTAAGATATCAACACTAGAAGAAAGAGAATATCTAGACTCAATAAGCATGATGAACTACATGGAATCTCTACAACCCATGAAATGAGAACCAAATGTAAAAAATCCAAGTTTAAAAAGAAGAAACATTCAAAAATCTCATCCATAAAAAGGTCAACAAATAAAAAGGGAAAGAAAAATAAAAGGAACAAGTAACAAAGAGTGTGCTGACATCTCTAAATATGATGAAGAAGTGGCCAACTTTTTCAAAAGATTGAAAAGGGGAACCCATCTAATGTGTGATATAAATTCTAAGAAGATTCCAATCGGGATTTTTTTAATTGCGATGGTATTAGTCATTTTTCTAAAAAAATGTCCCTCATAAGAAAAAGAAAATAAAATGATGAAGATGATTCAAATAGAAAACAAGCATATAAATGAAAAAGAACAAAAAAAGTCTCTAAGAAAAAAAATTTGCAACAAAGAAGATAGCTCCTCATTAGATAAAGATGAAGCCAATGAAAGTGAGAAGACAGAAGGTTTATATTCATGGAAATATAAGAATCTGATAAAGAATACACCAAAAAGAATATGAAGAGGAAGAAGTTGACTATTGAGAACAATTGTTGAGTGTTATAGAAGTTATAAAAAGAGAAAGAAGAAAACAAGAAGCTCAAGGTGCAGAATTAGACAAGAAAGAAGACACTCAATAACTAGAGAAGATGATCATGAAATTGATGGTTCAAATAGAAGAAGATATGAGAACCCAAGAAGCCCTCAAAGAATAGTTAGAAGAAACAAACAGATCATTGAAATTTGGAAGCATAGATTGTCACATTGAGAAAGGATATTCAAAAAGAAAAAATATGTAGCACAACTCAAAAAATTTTGATGATATTATCACTAGTCAAAGGCCTAATCATTACAAGTTTACAAGTCTGGAATTGGATACAATAAGACATGTTATCTCCTAGCCTAGGGATAACTAGGGATATTATGTCTCGAGGTCCACAAGTCCTAGACATGGAGTACCGAGAGCCATATTGACTTGAGCCTCTCCCTGGAGGGCACATCCTTCTTCTTCAGAGCCTCCATCCTGTCAGCAACAATAGCATCCATCCCATCGGCCTGGTCCTGAAGTAGAAGTGGGTATTTCTCCATGAGTTAATGAGTCCTAGTATCATGGTATGTGTCACTCTGATTCTCAAAACATTTGAATATGTACATTTAATTCTCCTTTGCTTCATGAAGTGTTCTTGGACTTTATGCCTTTTGACTTGTCCATACCTAGGGGGGTGACATAACACCCTAGCAAGTTGGTTCCCTTAGGAGTGAGTTGTCACTCGATGGGTTTATGAAAGGTCATCGTCCATTCCCACCATACTTATCACTTTTCATCATATTCCCTCTCATCTATCTCCAGCATTGGTTCGAGCATTGGGTTTTCCAAGCTAGCAAAGGGTTGTACCTTGCCTTTTGGGAAGAAGGGGCTAAAGGCCTAGAGGGTAAAAGTAGCTGGAAAAATATAAAAGACAAAAAATAAAACCTTCAGACGCTTCACCTAGGGATCCCCAAGAAATCAATAAAAGGATTCTTAGTAAGAAAAAGGAGGGACCCATAAAATAAATAAACTCAAGACCTAGTTAGAGGATAGGGGGTCTCATCATGAGACAACCTATTAGGTCCATGGGAATGTAGCGGTATGACACTACTATTTACTTGTTCACCATGCCAGGGTAGTGTCTCTTGGTATCATAGCCAATAGAAAGGGGGTCTCATGACGAGACAACTTGTCATCTCCATGAAATGCTTGTGGGTAACACTGTCACCATTGGTCACCACACCAGGGCAATGCCCCCTAGCTATTCTCTTTAAAGAAAAATCAATAAGATAAAAATTAAAAATGAATTGAATGGGATAAGAAACATTTGCATCCATGACAAGGTGCATCTCACCCTCTTCAGAGGCACCTATAGGCAATCCCTACATTTCCCTATCATCAATGCACCCCTTGCCCAAAAATCCCCTTACTGTCTCATGCACTTACATGACCTAGATTGGTATTGACCTGGAAACATGCCACACTTAAGGAAAATTATCCCAATAGGACGTTCTGAAACCCTCTACAAACTTGGCTTGTAGAATAGCATAACATCTTTGAGCACTTGTCTAGGAAAGTGGGGTTTCATGCACATGTTTGGGTAACTTAATTAGTAGATGTGATTGACATTGATATGATCCCTGTGACTTATGAGCCATGCATGGCGTACTTGTTGTTGCTACAAGACCAGGCCTGAAGGATAGGTACATATGGGGATATGATTAGCTCATAACTTTGTAGGGATCAAAGACTACCAGAGGCTTGCACTGGAGAGAGAGGAGGATGTTCCACTAGAGACAACTTGGAAATCTTGGACCTAGGGGGGTATTTCCCACTCACCATGTTTGTTTCCCTTGAAGGCCCTTGGCATCATCATTCAGATCCTTGACATCACCCAATTGAGGTATCCATCTTGAGGACGGCTTTGGTTGGCATGTGTGGAAGTTCCTGAGGGGTTTTGAGCCCTAACGTTTCACTTGGAGGGATAACGTTCCAATAGGGAGGCTAACATCACCCTAGGAGGGGCATGACGTTGCTCTAAGAAGATAAAATTAGGGTTTTATTTGGCAATTTTGTGTAAAATTGGATTTTTTCATGTAAATTGGCCATGTCGGTCATTTTGACCTAATTTTGTAATAAAAGGTCATTTTGATTGTATAAATAAGATATTTCTCCCTAGTATTTTTTTCATCATTCTTCCACTCAAAAAAGTGAGGTATGAAATGCAACCTCTTTAAGGCTTATTGCCTGAAATTTAGTGGTGCGCAACTCTTGGAGGAGGCTTATCTTGGTGTTTTTTGGCATTTTCTTGGTGGAAAGTCTTCAACTAGGGAATATGCTAGATTATTCTTGGTGAATGTAAGGGAAATTATGAAATTCTTCTTTCCATTGAATGGTTATAGTATCTTTACTTTTCATTTTACTAAGATTATGAAATTTCTAGCTTAAAACCCTAGGAGATTAAGCACATTTTATTGTCCTTATCTCAATAGCTATTCACCTACTAGATTTTTCTAGAAAAACTATCCATTAAATCACGTGCTATATCCCTACCGTTGTAGGACTCTAACATCATTTGCCTCATCAAGACTCTATTTACCTCAACCTTGAGCTAAAGAAGAAGGAAAACAACTAGGGCCTAGGGTTATCTACTTCATAGTAGTTGTTTTCCTTCTAGGGTTTGGTGATTGATGCCTTGGGTTACCAACACCTTAACCATCATCCCTATTGTACTTAGTTCACATATTATCATTTGATTCCTTCAATATTTCTGCTACAAAAAGTGACTCCATTATCCCTAAAGACACTAATCTAGACCTTATACTTTATTGATTGATGAGAACAACCCTTAAATATTATACCTCAAGCTATTTGATAACATTTAATAACCCTATATTAGACTAATCTACTAACATTCTTGTTGTTGTTACAAAAGTGAGGAACAACCAATTATTACAGCAGTAAAAGCTCCTAAAAGAAATTATTAAAGTTCATTTTTACATTGCCTCATTAGCTTCTGACAACTGTTAGCATATTGTTATTGTTAGATTGTCGTTTTGGGTCATTTTGAAGCTTTTTTAAGGTAATAATTGTGAAGCCCTCATCATATATAAATTGATTTTATAGATTTATGTTTTCTTCATATTATATCAAATTATTGATTTCATTGACAAGTCCAAGATTTTATGAAATGCTAACATCAATTGTACTTGCGAAATAGTGTTTTATTGTTGTCTTGTTTTGGGAAGGTACACTTAAGAATATCATTGCTTCATTTCATTAAACCTTTGGTACTTTTTGATCGGTTTGAATTTTTAGAGGGGATAATTGTTCTTGATATCTCAACCTTTTCCTTCTCAAACCCCCAGGTCACTGAGGACATCTCCCCTGGGCTTTCACCCCTAAATAGAAAGAGGTGTCTTATTAAGGCAAAAATGATAAGACAACCTCCTATTACACCAATTTTCCCTCCACTTTCCTTTCCCTCTTGGAAAAGTATAAATTGTGTGATAACATTTTGGCGTCATTGTCGGCGAACACTAGGTTCATTCTCCTCAAAGATGACATTTTTCGGTAAGCATTTCCTCAAAAGTCTTTATTTTACAAGGTTTACCTGGCGACACAACTGAGGGTGATCCCCTGTTTTCCTTTTGATGATCCATAGAAGGATTATATAGCGACTCCACTAATGACAAAGCCAACCATGGATTCTCAATGGGACCCGGGTAATTTTAAACCCTTAGACATGAGTAAAATTTTGGGTTACCCATGATGAATTCCTCTGAGGTATGAAACGTTTTTCCCAAGATTCACTAGTAATGATGAGGAAAATGATGAAGACCATATGAATAATTTTTTGCCTTATTTAAAATCCATCCTATTACTGATGATGTTGAAGATCTGGCAATGGATATTTTCTCTGCCACTCTTCATGATAATGCTAGAATATAGTATAATAACCTCCCTAACACTAGTATTACATCTATGGATAAATTGGAGGAAGTGTTCCTGAAAATATGAAGTGTTGAGATGAATCCCAACATATTTCTAATGAGACTTAAATTCCTCACAAAGGATGAGAATGAAACTGTCTGAGAATTCCATGATACATTTGAGAGGATAGTACAACAGATCCCAGTGAGCCATCATCCTTGAAGAAGTTTCCTTACCTTTCTCTACACCAAGGCATTCTCTGGACAAACATAATTTTTACTCGATATAAGGAAGCCAAGGACAATCCAAGAAGATTTTGACATAGCCACATAAGTATAAGCCAAAATCCTCTCATCCAAGAAAGAACAATCCATTGTTCTATAAGTCAAGATTGATGAATTCATACAAGATCTTATTCCCCCTACACAAAAAGAAGATGATGAGGTTAGTCACCTTCCTTTTCAGGTTTTTGATGATATATTATTCTATGATTTAGAGGATGAGGTAGAAAGGGAATCCATTAACAAGCTAGAGGAGAATCCATGAGCAAGCTAGAGGATAAGGCATTGATAATTGCTCCTCTGTTTGATGAAGTCATCCAAATATTTGAAGCTCCTACGCAGGAAGAAGTAAGTACGGTGAGTTGTTTCCCTCTCCAAGATTTTGATGATGCATTATTTTATGATTTGGGAGGCAAATACATACTTAATGATCCCTTGGTTTCCTTAAACCCTTCATGTTATGGTGAAGAGAATAACTTGGTTAATAATATTGATTATTTCATACATGTTGGGAGATGTAAGTGGGATGTAAGTGGTTATGATATGGATCCCACTTACAACATTGAGAATCATTTCCAAGTATTCCCTTTATAGTTATCACAACAAGTTACTCCTAATCCCGACATTGGGAAACAAGGAGATTATATAATTACAAATACTTTCCAAACACCCATGGATGACATAGTTCTATATTCTCCTGATGATTTTCGGTCATACCTTAAGGATTTTGATGAGTAGTCCTTTGAGAATTCATATTTATTCTATGAAGAAAATTATCAACCATCATTGTGCTCATATCTTGATAAGAGTGAGCAAGTTGCTTACCTAAAGCAGTATACTTGTGACAAGATTTTCCACCTCCCTTTGATTACATTACCTTGCTATTTCACTCAGGGTATGGCTTGGAAACATGTCCCTTATCACAAGTCTTCTATAGGACAAAGCCTCCTTTTAGAATTTAGGGGAAGGTTGAGTACCTTAAGAAGAAGCTTATTATCACAATCGTCCAGCTTCCCCTTAATAAATTTCCAGTCATCCTCTAGGTTATTGCTAGTCCCTTCTCGGGCCTCATATCGTAAAGACATATGAGGTAGCCAACCTTCAGACTCTTTGAGTCAATCTATTGAACCTTTTAATTTTCATGATCCCTTTCTAAGATAGATTGAGCACTTTCCTGAGAGTATGACTTGGCACCATTTTCTACCTCCCACCCACCTCCATGAGCTGGACTTTATGATTTCTAATGATACAATACATTTTCTAACTCATGTTATTTTTGTTCTTGACTTATCATCGTTTTGGTTTATGATGAAGCACAGAGGCAGGTATTATGGGACATTTCTAGGATGGTTTCACTGGATATTTGACTACACCTAGCATTAAACCGATAGGTTATTACATGTAAGTAGGTAGGCATTTGCATTCATTGTATATACCATCTGCATGTCATACTAGAGTAGTTTTATTTCCATTTGTATATATGCTTGCTTACCTTCATTTTATTGTACCATATATGAGCCAAGGATGATATCACCACCCAAATGATTACTAATCAATTTCGTTGAGATCTAGCAGGTCACAGGTCATACTAGAGATGTTGAGGTTCTCATGCACTCTACAGTGAGCACATGTCCCCGTGTTGGAGCCAGATGTTATCCCCTTGCCTAGGGATAACTAAGGAGATTATCTCTCGAGGACCACATGTCCTATACATGGATTATTGAGATCCATATTGACTTGAGCTTGGCCTTGGCCCTAGATGACCCATCTTTCTTCTTCAGTGCCTCCATCCTGTCAACAACAACAACATCCATCCCATTGGCCTGGTTCTGAAGAAAAAATGGGTATTACTCCATGAGGTAATGAGTCTGGGTATCATGGTATGTGTCACTCTGATTCTCAAAACATTTGAATATGTGCGTTTAATTATCCTTTGCTTCATGAAGTGTGCTTGGACTTTATGCCTTTTGACTTGTCCATAACTGGGGGGATGAAAAAACTCCCTAGCAATTTGGTTCCCTTAGGAGTGAGTTTCCATTAGGTGGGTTTATGAAAGGTCATCATGCATTCCCACCATACTTATCACTTTTCATCATCGTCCCTTTCATCTATCCCCTGCATTGTTTCAGCCATTCGATTTTCCAAGATAGAAAAGGGTTGTACCTTTCCTTGTGGGAAGAAGGGGATAAAGGACCAGAGGGTAGAAGTAGTTGGAAAAAGATAAAATCAAAAAAATCAAACCTTCATATGCTTCTCCCAGGGGCCCCCGAGAAAGAAATAAAAGACTTCTCAATAAGAAAAAGGAGGGACCCATAAATAAATAAACTGAAGACCTAGTTGGAGGATAGGGGGTCTCATCATCAGCCAACCTATTAAGTCCATGGTCATGTAGAGGTATGACACTACTATTTAGGTGGTTGCCATGTGAGGGTAGTGGCTCTTGGTAGCATAGCCAATAGAAAATGGGTCTCATCACGAGGCAACATTCTCATCTCCATCAAATTCTTATGGGTAACACTGTCACCACTGCTCACCACGTCAGGGTAGTGTCCCCCAACTATTCTCTTGAAAGTAAAAGAGATAAGATAAAAATTAAAAAGGCATTGAATGGGATAGGAAACATTTTCATCCATGACAAGGTGCAACTCACCCTCTTCATAGGCACCCACAGGTAATCCCTACATTCCCCTGTCATCACTGTACCCCTTGCCCAAACATCCCCATACCATCTCGTGCACTTACATGACCTATATTGGTCTTTACCTGGAAAAGTCCCACACTTAAGTAGAATTATCTCAATAGGAAGTCATGAACCCTCTCCAACCCTAGCTTGTAGAATATGATAACGTCTTTGAGCACTTGTCTGGGAAAAGGGGGTTTCATGCACATGTTTGGGTAAATTGATTATTAGATGTGATTGACACTGCTATGATCCATGTGAATTATGAGCCCATGGAGGGTGTACTTGTTTTTGTTGCAGAACCATGCCCAACAGACAGGTACATATGGGGAGATGATTATCTAGTACCTCCATACGGATAAAACAACACCAGATGGATGTTGAGACCCCAGCCAGGGGTAGACATATACCAAAGGCTTGCACTAGAGAGAAAGGAGGATGTTCCACCAGAGGAAAATTGGTAAGCCTAGACCCAGCGGGGTCTTTCCCTCCCATCATTATGTTTTCCCTTGAAGGCCCTTGACATCATCATACAGAGCCTTGACATCACCCAATTGAGGTATCCAGCTTGAGGATGGCTTTGGTTGGCATGTGTCACAATTCTTGAGGGGTTTTGAGCCCCAATGTTTCACTTGGAGGGATAAAATTCTAGCAAGGAGGCTAACATCATCGTAGGAGGGGCATGAAGTCACCATAAAAAGAAAAAATTAGGGTTTTATTTGACAATTTTGTGTAAAATTAGATTTTTTCATGTAAACTGGCCATGTCGGCCTTTTTATCCTAATTTTGTAATTAAAGGTCATTTTGATTGTATAAATAAGGTACTTTCCCCTAGTATGTTTTCATCATTCTTTCACTCAGACAAGTGAGGTCTGAAATTCAACCTCTTTAAGGCTCATTGGCTGAAATTTAGTGGTGCGCAACTCTTCGAAGAGGATTATCTTGGTGTTTTTTGGCATTTTCTTGGTGGAAAGTCTTCAACTAGGGCATATGCGAGATTATTCTTGGTGAATGTAAGTGAAATTCTGCAATTCTTCTTTCCTTTGAATGGTTATAGTATATTTACTTTTCATTTTACTAATATTATGAAATTTATAGCTTAAAACCCTAGGAGATTAAGCACATGTTATTGTCCTTATCTCAATAGCTATTCACCTAGTAGATTTTGATAGAAAACATATCAATTGAAGCATGTGCTAGAGCCCTACCATTGTAGCACTCTACCATAATTTGCCTCATCAAGCCTTTATTTACTTCAAGATTGATCTAAAGAAGAAGGAAATTCGTTAGGGCCTAGGATTACCTACTTCCTAGTACATGTTTTCCTTATAGGGTTTGGTGATTGAGGCCTTCAGTTACCAAAAACTCAACCATCATCCCTCTTGTCCTTAGTTCACATATTATCATTTGATTCCTTCAAGATTGTTGCTTCAAAAAGTGACTCCATTATCCCTAAATACATTGATCTAGACCTTATAGTTGATTGATTGAGTAGAACAACCCTTAAATATTATACCTCGAGCTATTTGCTAACCTTTATGAACCCTAGATTAGTCTAATCTTCTAACATTATTGTTTGTTTTTAAAAACTAAGCTACAACCAATTATTACAGCAATAAAATCTCCTAAAAGAAAATATTAAACTTGATTTTTACATTGCATCATTAGCTTTTGACAAGTGTTAGCATATTTCTATTGTTAGATTGTTGTTTTGGGTCATTTTGAAGCTTGTTCAAGGCAATAATTGTGAAGACCTCATCATATATACTTTGTTGTTATAGATTTCATTTTTCTTCATCTTATATCAACTTATTTCTTTCATTGACAAATCCAAGGTTTTACGAAGCACTAACATCAATTGTACTTGCGAAGTAGTGTTGTCTTGTTGTCTTGTTCTGGGAAGGTACACTTAAGCATACCATTGATTCATTTCGTTAAACCTTTAGGAATTTTTTATCAGTGTGACTTGTGAGAGGGGATAACTTTTCTTGATATCTCAATCTTTGACCTCTCAAACCCCCAGATCACCGGGGACGTCTCCCCTAGGATTTCACCCCTAAAAAGTAAGAGGTGTCTTATTAAGGTGACAATGATAAGACAACCTCATGTTACACCAATTTTCCATCCACTTTCCTTTCCCTCTTGGACAAGTACAAATTGTGTGATAACATTTTGGCATCGTTTTCAGGGAACACTGAGTCAATTTTCCTCAAAGACAACATTTTTTGGTAAGCCTTTCCTAAAAATTCTTTATTTTATAAGACTTACCCGACGACTCCACTAAGGGTTATCCCCTATTTTCCTTTTGATGATCCATAGAAGGATTATATGGAAACTCCACTAATGACAAAGCCAAACATGGCTTATCAATGGAACCCGAGTAATTTTAAACACTTAGACATGAGTAAAATTTAGGGTTACCCACGATGAATGCCTCTGAGGTATGAAAAATGGCTCCCACGATTCACTAGTAATGATGAGGAAAACATTGAAGACCATATGGATAACTTTTTGGCCTTCTTTCAACTCCATCCTATTAGTGATGATGTTGAAGATATGAAAATGAATATTTTCTCTACCACTCTTCATGATAATGCTCAAAGATGGTATAATAACCTCCCTAACGTTATTATTACATCTATGGATAAATTGGAGGAAGTGTTCCTCAAAACATGGAGTGTTAATATGAATCCCAACATATTTATAATGAGACTTAATTTTCTCACAAAGGCTGAGAATGAAATTGTATAAGAATTCCATGATAAATTTGAGAGGATGGTACAACAAATCCCAGTGAGCCATCATCCTTCAAGTAGTTTCCTTACCTTTCTCTACACCAAGGTATTCTTTGGACAATTGAAATTTTTACTTGATATAAGGAATATAAGGACAATACAAGAATATTTTGACATAGCCACAAAAGTAGAATCCAAAATCCCCTCATCCAAAAAAGAAAAATACGTTGTTCTACAAGTCAAGATTGATGAAGCCATCCAAGATATTATTCCCCCTGCACAAGAAGAAGAGGACGAGGTTAGTCACTTTCCTTTTAAGGTTTTTGATGATACCTTATTCTATGATTAAGAGTATGGGGTAGAAACGGAATCATTGTACAAGCTAGAGGACAAGGCATTGGTAATTGCTCCTCGATTTAATGAAGTCATCCAAATTTTCTAAACTCCTGCACAGGAAGAAGTAAGTATGGTGAGTTGTTTCCCTCTCCACGATTTTGATTATGCATTATTTTATGATTTGGGAAGCAAACAAGTACTTAAGGATCCCATGGTTTCCTTAACCCCTTCACGTTATGATGAAGAAAATAACTTGGTTAATAATATTGATGAGTTCATACATGTTGGGAGACGTAAGTGGGATGTAATTGGTTATTACATGGATCCCATGTATGACATTGAGAATCATTTCCAAGTATTTACTTTATAGTTATCACAACAGGTTACTCCTAATCTTGACATTGGGAAACAAGGAGATTATATAATTACAGATACTTTACAAACACCCAGGGATGACCTAGTTCTATATTCTCCTGATGATTTTTTATCACACCTTGAGGATTTTGATGAGTAATCCTTTGAGCATTCAGATTATTCTATGAATAAAATTATCAACCATCATTGTGCTTAGATATTGATAAGAGTCAGGAAGTTGCTTGCCTGAAGCAGGATACTTGTGAAAATATTTTCCACCTCCCTTTGATTACTTTACCTTGCTATTTCACTCAAGGTATGGTTTGGAAACATGCCCCTTATTGCAAGTATTTTGTAGGAAAAAGCCTCCTTTTTGAATTTAGGGAAAAGTTGAGTACCTTAAGAAGAAGCTTATTATCACAGTATTCCATCTTCCCCTTAAGAAATTTTCAGTCATCCTCTAGGTTCTTGCTAGTACCTTCCTAGGCCTCATATTGTAAAGACATCTGAGGTAGACAACCTTCAGACTCTTTGAGTTAGTCTATTGAACCTTTGAATTTTCACGATCCCTTTCTAATATGGATTGAGCACTTTCCTGAGAGTATGACTTGGCACCATTTTCTCCCTCCCACTCTCCTCCATGAGCTGGACTTTACGATTTCCAATGATACAATAAATTTTCTAAGTCATGTTATTTTTGTGCATGACTTATCATTGTTTTGGTTTATGATGAAGCATAGAGGCAGGCATTATGACACATTTCTAGGATGGTTTCACTAGATATTTGACTACACCTAACATTCAACCAACAGGTGAGTACATGTAAGTAGGTAGGAATTTTCATTCATTGTATATACCATCTACACATCATATTAGAGTAGTTGTATTTCCATTTGTATATATGCTTGCTTACTTTCATTTTATTGTACCATATATGAGCCAGGGGTGATATCACCACCCAAATGATTACTAATCAATTTTTTTGAGATCTAGCAGGTCACAGGTCATACCAGATATGTTGAGGTTCTCTTCCCCTCTACAATGAGAACATGTCCCTGAGTTGCAACCAAATGTTATCCCCTAACATAGGGATAACTAAGGATATTATGTCTCTAGGCCCATAGTTCCTAGACATAGAGTACCAAGAGCCATATTGACTTGATCCTAGCCCTGAAGGGCCCATCATTCTTATTCAGTGCCTCCATCCTATCAGTAGCAGAAACGTCCATCCCATCGTCCTGGTCCTGAAGCAACAGTGGGTCTTGCTCCATGAGGTAATGAGTCTAGGTATCATGGTATGTGTCACTTTGATTCTCAAAACATTTTAATATATGCATTAAATTCTCCTTTGATTCATGAAGTGTTCTTAGACTTTATGCCTTTTGACTTGTCCATACCTAGGGGGATGAAAAAACACCCTATCAATTTGGTTCCCTTACGAGTGATTTGTCACTGGGTGGGTTTATGAAAGATCATCGTTCATTTCCACCATACGTATCACTTTTCATCATTTTACCTCTCATCTATCCCCTGCATTGTTTCTAGCATTGGGTTTTCCAAGCTAGAAAAGGGTTGTACCTTTCCTTGTGGGAAGAAGGGGATAAAGGCCTAGAGGGTAAAAGTAGCTGGAAAAAGATAAAATCAAAAAAAAAGAAACCTTCATATGCTTCTCCCAGGGATCCCTGAGTAAGCAATAAAATAATTCTCAGTAAGAAAAAGGAGGGACCCATAAAATAAATAAACCCAAGACCTAGTTGGAGGATAGGGAGTCTCATCACGAGCTGGCCTATTAGGTCCATGGGCATGTATAAGTATGACACTACTATTGAGTTGGTTACCATGCTAGGGTAGTGGCTCTTGGTAGCATAGCTAAGAGAAAGGGGGTCTCTTCATGAGCAATCCTTCTCATCTCCGTGAAATTCTCGTGGGTAACACTGTCAGCACCGATCACCATGCCAGGGAAGTGTCCCCCAACTATTTTCTTGAAAGTAAAAGAAATAAGATAAAAATTAAAAAGGAATTGAATGGGCTACGAAAAATTTGCATCCATGACAATGTGCATCTCACCCTCTTCAGAGGCACCCATAGGTAAGCCCTACATTTCCCTGTCATCACTACACCCCTTGCCCAAACATCCCCATAGCATCTCATGCACTTACATGACCTAGATTAGTCTTTACCTGGAAACATTACACACTTAAGTATAATTAGCTCAATCGGATGTCCTGAAACCCTCTCCAAACATGGCTTGTAGAGTAGCATAACACCTTTGAGAAATTGTCTGTGAAAGCGGGGTTTCATGCACATGTTTGGGTAACTTGATTATTATATTTGATTGACATTTCTATGATCTTTGTGACTTATGACCCCATGGAGGGCGTACTTTTTGTTTCTACATAACCACGCTCGAAATATAAGTACATATGGCTAGATGATTCACTCGGACCTCCATAGGGATAAAAGACCACTAGATGGATGTTGAGACCCTAGCCAGAGGCAAACATATACAAGAGGATTGCACCGAAGATAAAGGAGGGAGTTACACCAGATCCATATTGTAAATCCTGGACCTAGGGAGGTATTTCCCTCCCACCATGATGTTGGCCCTTGAAGGCCCTTGACATCATCATTCAGATCCTTGACATCACCCAGTTGAGGTATCTAGATTGAGGATGGATTTGGTTGGCACATGTGGAAGTTCCTGAGGGGTTTTGAGCCCCAACGTTTCACTTGGAGGGATAAGTTCCCAGAAATGAGGCTAATGTCACCCTAGGAGGGGCATGACAACATCCTAAAAAGATAAAATTAGGGTTTTATTTGACAATTTTGTGTAAAATTGGATTTTTTCATGTAAACTGGCCATGTCGGCCTTTTTGACCTAATTTTGTAATTAAAGGTCATTTTGATTGTATAAATAAGGGATTTTTCCCTATTATTTTTTTCATAATTCTTTCACTCAGACAGGTGAGGTCTGAAATTCAGCCTCTTTAAGGCTTATTGGCTGGAATTTAGTGGTGCACAACTCTTGGAGGAGGCTTATCTTGGTTGAAAGTCTTCAACTAGGGAATATGATAGATTATTATTGGTGAATGTAAGTGAAACTATGAAATTATTCTTTCCTTTGACTGGTTATAGTATTGTTACTTTGCATTTTACTAAGATTATGAAATTTCTAGCTTAAAACCCTAGGATATTAAGAACATGTTATTGTCCTTATCTCAATAGTTATTCACCTACTATATTTTTCTTGAAAACCTATCCATTGGATCATGTTCTAGAACCCCACCATTATAAAACTCTAACATCATTTTCATCATCAAGCCTTTATTTACCTCGAGCTTGAGCTAAAGAAGAAGGAAAACTGCTAGGGCCTAGGGTTACCTACTTCCTAGTAGTCGTTTTCCTTCTAGGGTTTGGTGATTGAGGCATTGGGTTACCAACACCTCGGTCATCATCCCTCTCGTCCTTAGTTCACATATTATCATTTGTTTCCTTCAATATTGTTGTAGCAAAAGGCAACTCTAGTATCCCTAAAGACACTGACCTAGACCTTATACTTGATTGATTAATGAGAACAAACCTTAAATCTTATACCTCAATCTATTTTCTAAACTTTTCTAACCCTAGATTAGACTAATCTACTAACATTATTGTTGTTTTTACAAAAGTAAGCTACAACCGATTATTACAACAGTAAAAGATCCTAAAATCAATTATTAAAGTTGATTTTTACATTGCCTCATTAGCTTCTGACAAGTGTTAGCATATTGCTATTGTTAGATTGTCATTTTGGGTCATTTTGAAAATTGTTCAAGGAAATAATTGTGAATACCTCATCATATATACATTGTTGTTATAGATTTATGTTTTCTCCATAGTATATCAACTTATTTCTTTCATTGACAAGTCCAAGGTTTTACGAAGCACTAACATCAATTGTACTTGTGAAATAGTGTTTTCTTGTTGTCTTGTTCTGGGCAGGGATACTTAAGCATATCATTGTTTCATTTTGTTAAATCTTTGGGACTTTCTGATCAGTGTGACTTGTGATAGGGGATAAATTTTCTTGATATCTCAACCTTTTCCTTCTCAAACCCCCAGGCCACCGAGGATGTCTCCCTTGGGCTTTCACCCCTAAATAGAAAGAGGTGTCTTATTAAGGTGATAGTAATAAGACAACCTCATGTTACGCCAATTTTACCTCCACTTTCCTTTCCCACTTAGAAAAGTACAAATTGTGTGATAACAAGAAAGAAAAGGGATCAAGCTCCAAAACGACAAATCAAGAAACATATCCAAAAGTCTATGTAGAAACAGTCAGAGGGGATAGGAATTTCTACAAGGAATATCATAGGGACACTCCTACACCGAGAATATTCATATTTCAGAATCAATGACAATCAGAAACAAACAGGCCTTAGGAAGAAGAAGGGCTCATAAGAGTAACTCCTTTTAGAATATCTTCAACTCCCAGGTATCAAACTATCTTTTTTGGTTTATGTTATGCATGCAATAATTTTGGACACAAAATGTAAATTGAAGAGATAATAGAAGGAATATAAACAAATTTGAAATTCATACACAAAATGGTTATATAAGAAGGCCTAGTTAAACATAGAGAATAAGCTACAATAGGTTTGAATCTTTGAGCACTGAATTGGAATGCTACAAGTGAAACAACTTTGGACACATGGCCAAATATTGCAGATTGACAGTCCCTCCTAGAGAATCACAAAAAAATAACAACAGTCATAGATAGAAACCTCAGAATAGAATATGGAAAATAAATCATAATCAATATAGCAATGAAGAATGCACACTCACTCTACAAGCTAAGCATAATAATTGTGGTTGGTATGTTGACAATGGTTGTTCAAAACACATGAAAAGTGATGAAGACAACTTTCTTACATTAATAATGGAAAGATATGGATCAGTCGCTTTTGGAAATGATGACTCAACTAGAATCATTGGGAAAGGCACAGTTAGAATTGGAAACAAGAATACCAAGGAAGACAATTTTCTACTAGTGGAAGATATGAAACATAATCTTCTAAGTTTAAGTCAAATCTGTGACCAAGGTCATAAACTTACATTCGATTCATAGAAGTGTGAAATAAGAAAACTAAGTTCGGGAAAATTGATTGCAACAACTACAAGAACATCAAGCAACATATATGTATTAAGTGAAATTGGAGATGAAAAGTGTTGTCTAGGAAAGGAATATGAAGGTTGGTTGTGGAATAGAAGAATGGGTCACATAAACTTCGATA
>SNQJ01S0048709.1:84696-95437 GCA_010110895.2 Picea sitchensis
TTGCAACTAAGAGTGGAGAACTGATTATTTTTGGAATGTGGTTAAGTTAAGTGGACAAAGTGGTTAAGTGGAAAAACTGGCTAAGTGGACAAAAGTTGATACTTCTAGAGGAAGCTACATGAAAGGTTATTTTGGCAGGTATTACTGATAGATCAAATTTGTAGAAAAAAAAGTGTGGCACAAAAATCGCGGCAAAAAAATACAGCAGAAAACGTGCAGTAAAAAAATTGCGACAGGAAAACTGTGGCAGAAAAATTGCGGCAAGAAAATCACAACAGGAAAATTGCGGCAGAAAAATCGCAATAGAAAAATTGCGGCAGAAAGAGTGCAGCAGAAAAGGTGCGGCAGAAAAAGTGTGGTAGGAAAATGCGACATAAAAATTGTGGGAAGAAAATCGCGACAGGAAAATTACGGCAAGAAAAGTGCGGCAAAAAAACCGCGGCAACAGATTTGTGGCAGCAAAACCGTGGCAGCAGAATGCTACAAGAAGAAAAAGGTATGTTTTTCATATGTGTAGTGTTGAATTTATGAATTTGATTGAAGGTTGTTGGAAATGCCTCTTGGATTTTTAGGTCTTGTTGTAGAGTTGATTTGAGGTAGGTCAATTGAAGTTTAGTATCGATTCATGTTTGAGGGATTTTGGTTGAGGTATGTTGCTAAAGTTACTGGTACATATAGAGGTTGTATAACAGTGAGGTTCTAGCACATGGTTTGAGGTACAGACTTGTGGTATAGTGTTTGAGGTATATGTGATCAGATCATATCGTTTGATGGGTATATAGTGACAAATTTGACATAACAGGTTGCGATAGTGAGATATTCAATTTCTACATTTGACACTTATATTTCAGGGCAGTTAGATGGGGAAAGGATAGGTGTTTGTAGCCACCTTCCAGTTGTAGTCGGAGAACATATGGGGTTGTAGACTCCTTTTGGTTGTACCCAGAGAATTGGGGATTTGGATCTTCCCTCGGGTTGTATCTTGAAAATAGGGGGTCGGAGCCTCCTTCCAGTTATAGCTAGAAAAAAAAGGAAGTTCTTGCTTCCAATGAATGTAATTCTTAAATACAAATGAGAAAACGAATTATATAGTTTTCTCCCACATTGGTTTTCCACATAAAAAACACTAGTGTACTTTGTATGCATATGATTGTTCATTTGTCCATGGTTTATTTACTCTACAATTATTGGATGATAATGCTATATTGATCATAAAGATAAATAGCACTTGCATATTGTGGTTAAAAGGACTAAAAATATCTATTATTGATTCACCCCCCCCTCTCAATAATCCAACAACACTGGTATCAAAAACCATTCTCCACTACTAGTGAACGTCGATAACCCTGATAGATATACCTATATTTCCCACATGATATGAATTCCTTTCCCGAGACTTTATGTTTAGTTTATTCTCTTTTATTTCGAATTTTTTTTGTGTACATTGTATTACATCAATATAGAAGTGGATGGGGATATCAATCATCCTTTAAAGGGATGTGGGATGATACCTATTAGTTAGAATTATTTTATATGTACATGTTTTATCATAATCACATTCCATACATGTAACACCTTAGGTACTCTACCAGCTCCTAGGTAAAACATTAGCCATTATTCGATGTCTGAGAAAATCCTCGAAAGTAACCAATAATATATCTGGAACCATGCTTGAGTTTCTGATATCCATCCATTGTTTAGACATTATTCCAGAACTGATTCTAAATATCAAGTACTAGACTGAGGTTACGAATCATGAATAAGAACTAGTGTCCTATATATTGGGCCTGAAGTGGATTTTCATGATTTTGAACTATTTTGTTCCATGACATTGAAGCAAGTAGAGTGTTAGAAACAAGTGTCTAATTTATAAAAATCGAGGCTATAGAACATTCTCGGAAAAGTAATTATCTAAGCCAAGAAAAAACTCAAATTAAAGAAAGCAATAAACATAATCAAATCAAATAAATGACATCGAGCATAATTCAAATGCAAAAATTGAAAATAAATTAAAGGAAAACTAATTATGTACAAGTCATCTACTCGAAGACAAATAACTTAAGTATCAATTTAGGATTTGGCCATTCTCAGGAAGCTGGTCTACTTCTCCTTCAATATTTTGTGATATATACATGACAAGGCCAAGTTTCCCCACTACCAAGTAAGGACTAAGCCACAGTTGTCAAAATTTAGATTATTTTCCTTTCTCTTCATGTGGCCTGTCCCATTTTAGCACCATGTCTCCCACCTGAAATCCCTTTTCTCCTATATATTTCTTGTCAAACCATCTCTTAATGGTCTATTGATGAACCAAATTTCTTCTTTGCTTCATTTCTCTTTGCTTGAAATGTAAGTGGTATCAACCTTCCTTTGGATGAGTATGAATTTTTTCCCGCATGACCTCTGGGATAATTAGAGACATGGAAATAAAATATTTGGGGGAAGGATGGAGTCTTTTCTGTAAATTAAGAGGTAGGGAGATATTCCTAGATAATGGTTTTTGGTTACTTTGTTATCCGATAGAGTGTTGGGTAATGTGTTGTGCCAATTTCTCTAATGGTCAACTACAATTCATTTTAGGATGTGGATCAGGTTTTTGTTAGTGGACTCAACCACACCATTCCCCTGGGGAAATATTTTGTTGCATATTGTAATATGTCCCTTCTATCTAAATAAAACTCAAAAAACTTCAAAGAAGAAAAATATGTATCATTACAAAAAACAAGAGTGGTTGGCACAGTAAACCTAGTGATTACATGAATCTCCATAAAGTTAATTACAACCTCTTTGTTTACCTTTTTTAGAGATATATCCTTGGTCCACCATGTGAATTAGTTTATTGTAGTCAAAATGCATTGATGTTGTATGAAATAATGAGTGTTGGTTTCTCAAATAACAACTAGTCCCCATTGCTCAAATGGTTCTTCAATATCCATGGGTTGCAAAGGAACTGTAGGTTTCTTCTCTCGATGCAACACACTCAACCCCCTAAGTACCTTTTAAGAGATGGAGTATTAATTTTTTTCTTTCTTTTCCTTAATCATCTCAAAACCTCTTCTTGAAGGCACAATCATATTTTGTTCATCAAGATCTTTCCAACGATTGTCACCAAGGTCAAAACCAATTTTTGGATAAAAGGTTATGGTATTCCAAGTTTTCAAGCTTTATTTGGCCAACATCCTCCTCATTGAAATGCGGCATCCACATGGCTCCCTATTATTTGTGCCATCACACATGGAGATGATGTGGTTCCATCCACTTTCTCCATGGGGTCATTTTTTTATTGGGCCTCCCAAATCGATGACTCATATTTATTTGGCCTTTATTGTTAGAGTCCTTACTTACAAGAGGAATATTCTACTCTGAATAGCTTACTCTGATAACTCATACTCCATCGGATATTTTCCACAGATCCAACAGTTCTCAGAGTAGGGTAATCAATGGTTCTTATTTCTTTAGAGTCTTTAACTTGCAATGTAGTTAACTCCCTCATCGTCATTCTCTCGTTATGAAAGCAGGAGGAACCCATGTTGATCCACATATGAGACTTGATCTTCAATGTTGTTCCATTGAAGTTCGAAGTTGTTCCATTGAAGTTCACTCATCCCAGAATACTCAGAAAAACCCCTCTTATGACATCCCTTTCAGTCATTCCAATGAACCTTGGTGATTGTTAATGGACATCTTTGATTTTGTTAGTGCATCTAACTTGCATGACATTTAACAACCTTACACCTAATCTTTTGTACTCGACCTCGTAGATCCCTTAACAAATCAATGATTGTAATTTGTCTTGGATACCTTCTTATCAACGGTCCATATTAAACCTCAAAGTACTCCCATCAGATTTCATACCCTTGCCTTACTTCGAGTAGCACCCCTTTGATGAACGGTCGGGATCTATCGACCAAAATATCCAATGATCAAAAATCAAGGGAGGCCATCCAAATTTTTGAGCCCAACAGGGCCCACGTTTGACTCTTCGACAAAAGGGTGGTGACACATATTATCCTAAGAGATGTGTTAGCTTCCATGCCTCTATTGAAGAAAATCCATTTTCGAGTACCTTGAACCACTCTAACATGCCCCCTGTTATCACACTAAGTTGCCTTGGGTCTTTAGCCCTTAGTTTTTTTTTTTCTAAGCCTTTAGATTTTTTAAATTTTGATTTTTTTCTTAAAGGTATGATTTTCTTAGGTCACCTTAATGAATAAAGGTTTAAGTCATGGCTCAAATTTTGATCCTCACATAAAATTTTGTCCTAGGTTCATTTTCATGACTTGTGTTTTGATCCCCTTCATGATTTGACACTAAGTTCGACTCACTCCACGACCATCTTGACTTTACATGTCAATCTCCTCACTCATGCCTCCGTAGCCTTTCCATGTTGTTCCTTTGTCCTATGCTTACTGGTCAAATCATTTTTTGAAATGGAGCGCTGCCAACTCACTAGGAATTTCCATAGCGCACTCCCCATCCTTCATATTTTAACATGATTTGTGATTATTGCGTTGATGTCATCTATTCCTTGTTTTCAGGACCATGGTTAGTTAAAATATGCCTTCGAGGATTCATCTTTATGATTTTTTCTAACAGCTTTCAAATTTAAAAAAAATCTCAAACTCTGCGCTGCAAAAACTACCAGTTTGGACTAGTTTCCAGCGGCGCTACCGAAATTTTGATAGAGGATGAATTCTACACTGAGGCACATAGGCTTGGCGCTACCCATTCGACATTCCTATTTTGGAGGTTGTGCTACAATATCACAGGGAATTTGGTAAAGGCACTACAAAGGCTCGCTACCCAGAGCGTTACCAAATGATGCTACCAACAGGTACCAAGAATCAAGGGGGCTCAAATTATCATCTTTGCGAATGACTGATGATGTGGAGAATGGAAAAGATAACAGTTGGCGGCATGATGATAGTTACAAGCCTCTGAAGGACACTTGGCATGCAGGGAGATGCACATCAAAGAAGATCAAGTAAGTTCAAAGTTGGTTGAATTAGTGGCCAACATTTTCCCTTTTTATAGCATAGTTGTTAGTTTAAGTTGTTAGATGAAATAACTACTTGGAGATTTTCATGGGAGGAAGGCCAGCTTGCACCTCTAGCTGTTGTCTTCCCTTTTGTTGTAAATAGATAGTATAAATGCTTTAGTAGGTTCGAATGGTTGAGCTAGGCTCCCTTATCTTGTAATATTTTGATGAAGCTACTGGTTAATGGTTTATGTACTTAATTTGAGACTTCATGATTAATCTAAGTCATCTTTCTTATTCCAACTTATTTTCCTCTAATTTTGAAGTATTAATGATTGAATGATTCACATGAATTTTTGTGTTGATATTATGATGAATGTTTGATTATAGTATTATTATGACGTTCTTCAGTTTCCTTAAACTTTGAATTCAATAAGATCTTGTGTTTGAGTTTTTCTTCCTTAGGCTACTTGAAGACCCAATGTCCATAGAAAACCTCTACATTTTCCTCACCAAAGTCTTCCCTCTATTCACCTTTACTCACACTTACTGGCTGAAGTTAATCAAGACCTCAATTTCCTATGCATGCTAGCCCATATTTCTGAGTTAGAACATTATTATATTGAGTCTTGTCCATTTGACCTCTTTAAAATCATTTACATTATACATAACCAGATTGGTATTGCTCTTACCTTCTATGCAATATGAGGGTGATTCCTAGTGCTAACACCCCCCTTTGACGTTACTCCCTTCATCAAATCTACAGTCTTTGGAGTGGGACACCAACTGTCCAGATCTTGTTGGAATCTCCATAGCTAACCACGTGATATGACATGTTTCTCTATCACAACGTTCCTCCTGGAATGACATGCGACATTCATTCTCACCACAAAATTTTACGTCAAAGTTTTAAATCTCCTTGACATGTGGCACAATTGCCACTGCACATGTGGACTAATGTGGTGTACACATCATTGTTGAACACTCGACATTTCCATCCACTATGCATTGGTTGGGTGATTTCATCATCGTCGGCATAATGTCTGATGGAATATCCAACAATTCCGAGGGGGGGGGTGAATCATTTTTGCCTAGTTTTTCTTTTTAACTTCATCCATATTAAGAACACATATTAATTATTCAATTAAGAAATATATGATGAACAACAAACCCTTATGAACACAAAATTTTATCGTGGAACCCAACAGGTAAAACCAACATAACTTTTCTATTAACTACAAAATTCCTTTTCTTACAAGTTACATAGAAGGAATATATTCTTCCTTTTCGATCAACATCAACTGATCATGATGCACCCACACCCTTTTTAACCAGGACCAACTGGTAGGAGACTACGACACCCTGTTTAGTCATCTACAACTGACAAGGAAGCACCAACTCCCTCTTTTCACCAGCACCAACTAGTAGGAGGCTTCAACCCCCTATTTAGTTAGCTACCACTGACAAGGAAGCACCAACTCCCCTACAGGCTCCTACCTGCCCTTACACCACCCAACCACCCTTATTTTATAATGCAATACAATCTCTTCTGTACTTTACTAAATTTGACTCATGAAGCCATTGCTGTAATTTCTACTTGTCTATTGCAACCTTTGCTTTTATGGTCTTTTGTATCAAGTACTGGATTGCATAACTGTTGCTCTGTCTTCTTCTGTTCTTTATCTTCAATAATACATTGATAGGAACCTTAGAATGAACAATTCTTCATCTTGGACTCTGTTCCTATTTTTGATCTTCTAATATGAACCACAGAGGCACACTCTTCTGACGACTTTTTCGTTTATATAATCTTCAAACTAGTGTGAGATATAAAACACCGTGTCCCTTTATTTGAATCATTGTACCTTTTCATTTAAATTGATAATCTAAACTTTAATTAATATCATTTTTCCTTTTTATTATTTATTCATGTTTTCATGATTTAACTCTCTTTTAATCATGACTGTGTATCGGTTCATTTTTCTCATGAGTTGATCTAAGACATGGATCGAGTCATTAGATCGTACTCATGTTTTTGTTGCATTCTCGGTTCACCAATAGACAATATTCAAACATGTATCGATTTTCTATATTGTTCTGGTGTAACTTTCTTTCGAATGAAATCTATATGAGGCGTTCCTTTCAAACCAATTTCATATAATCGATGGCGTAGAACCACAGTATTAACAATTTAAGAGACCCATTACATTCTTCCCTTTCAATATCTTTATCATATGACCAATGACGGTGACCTAATGTTAGGAAAGACTAGCGCATGAGTGCTTATCAATTCAACAACCATGATTCATTCTCTCGATGAGATGGATGATTGTCGGGACTTCAGGTCTTCTCCCTTTGGGTCTTCATGACTTCCAACATTTCAAATCTCCTGAATACGATATCGCTAAACATATCAGATGGTTCACCTTTATATCTTGAAACCAAACCAATGGTTAGCGTTAATCCTTGCATTCATCCTTCATTGCTTAATCCAACATCGAGGACTTAATCAAGCAATGAGATGTATGCCCAACTTTTACTCCACGACTTTGTCTATTATTCTTACACTATCCTTCCACTGTGTTTTGATCAACAATTGTAAGTGCATCTCACATCAAATTGATGGTTGATATCTCCTTTGGGTCTCCAGAATATGGATATTTCAAATCTCAAACCCCTTCTCTCTTATGTACATCAATCTTTCGGATATTACAATCCACTGATGCATGTCCCTTTCTGGATCAATGATTGAGATCCTTTCATGTCTTCAGGATTCATAATTATCAAGCCTCAACTCTCACTGTAGTATGATCAATGGTTGAGAATAATCTAAGACAATATTTCAGATCAAACGACTTATGTTCAGTTCGGGACTTCGGCGTTCGGGACTTTGGAAGCCTTGTATAAATGCTACTCCATTTTATTCCGGAGTGACCACCTGCTGAGTAAGTCATCAATGATGGAGACTTCTTGCTATCGGTTAACGTTTTTGCTTACACTATCCTTCCACTGTAGTATATTGACAATCAGGAATGCTCCCGAAGTGATCTTCTAGATCAGAGGTCTTGTGTCCACTTTGGGACTCCAACATTCGAGACTTCGAAACTTTGGGCAAGTGTTGGTGGTATATCTCCCAAAGAAAAACTACCAGAGTGATGCAATTTTATTACGTCACTTGTTGATGTGTCATGAGCCAAGTAGCTACCACGTGTCACTCTGATTCGGGATTTTCACGTACCAGAAATGTCGATTTAGCTTGACACTTGTCGTTCTCTGACTATGCCACATGTCCCTGCTGACGTAGACTACTGACGTGGTCTGTCACATATTCTTGTTGATGTCGACATAGATATCCCAATGTGACACATGTTTATCTCCTTGATCTAACGGTTAGGATAGTATCTGAAGGGTATCTCAGATCGACAGTTGAGAGAAACTTCAGACCTTCATCCTTCAGGACTTTTGACATTCGTTCATGGTAAAACTCCAGAAGCAATTCTCCCAGAGTGACATAACTACTTGTTGACATGGCATGAGTTAATTTCCTCTTGATAGTTGTTATCATCTGATTATGCCATGTGTCTTTGTCGGTGTGGTCTTCCACGGGTCCTTGCTGATGAGGTTCGTTGGCGTGGATCTCCCACGCATCCTTGTTCAAGTGATTTCTTGATCAAAAGCCCTGATCCAACAGTCCTCGTTATTTCCTCCAAATCTGAAGGTCCTTATTCACTTCGGATTTCTGGGCTCTGGGTATTTCAAATATCAAACTTTCTGGAATGTAACCTCCTCACATATTTATACCTGAAACAAATTTTGTTCGTTGATAAGGATCTTATATCGATGGCTCGATCTTTCTGTGATATATCTTTGCTAGCTTATCCTGTCCTTCCACTTAAAAATGATCCCATGGATGACGGGAATCGTGTTTGATTCGACGAATGACAGGTATTCGGCTAATCAAAATCTCAATCGTTTTATATTATCATGTCCTTCCACTAAAATGTGATCCAACAATCATGAAGATACTTGAAGCAAATCAACGGTCGATGATGATTACGTAGATACAAATTGCGAGTGATTTAACTCGACACCCAAACTCCACAATTGGAAATTGTGTGTTGTTGGTGATTTAACCACAATCGTTGATCTTAGAATCTATAAGATCGGATGGTCTTGACTAATTGCAGGTTTGGAACAAGTGTGATGTTTAATTCTCCTTTCAATCTTCGCAATTCATCAGAAGGTCAGCTATCCTAGTTTGGTTCTCCTTCATTTTCTGTAGATTCTCATCAACTTTCTTCAAGATTTTAGAGATTTCGGCCTGTCCCCTTCTGTTGGTTTCCTGATACTCATCCAACTATCGGACCAATGTGCTTTCTGTGTGGTTCATGTTTTGTTGGAACTTACCAAATTCAGTTACTAAGAGAGCCAAGCCCTGAGCCTCATGGTCGTCTCCTGACCCTTCCATTTTTGCCTCTGTTTCACTGCTGTTTTTCTTCCTCCAACCCATAACAATTCCTGAGTACTTCTGCATGCACCGATCTCTCCACAGGTTTGGAGGATCAAGGCTCTGATACCACTATAATGATCCCAAGCCAAATTCTTTCTTGGAATTACTAACTACTACTAATTTATTGAGTTATTAAGTGCATACAAGATTCATCAACACATGGAGATCACAATATATTCAATATGTAGAAGCATAAGCAAAGATTTGACCTTTTTATTATGAGCAATGTAAGATCAATACAATAGATGGTCGATCTGGCATAAAACTCAAATGGTCGTACAAGCAATACATATGAGCTGCTACAAAATGCTCCCGACAATACAAAATAAGCCTCCAAAGGCTGGATATACAATGAAGACTGAATCAAGCAGATCTGAGTCGTACTAATGCTCAACCTCCAAGATGGAAAGTGCCACGTCCTACTAGAATGATGAAGCCCTCAATAATTCTTCCCTGCTACCAAAAGTGTCCAATCATCCCGAGAAATATCCCAAAAGATAGATCGACCAACTATAAGGACAACCCAGATGTCCAAATTCCCAAATCCACTCTCAAACCCTGTAGATCTGAATTGCCCACTGAATGGGGTGCCCCACTGGATGATTGAAACCCTAGCTGGTTCGGACCTGATGAACGAGGCCTCCAAATGCTCTGAAACTCTCCAAGAATATAGATCAGGCTATGAGAATCCCGTGGGAGAAGTTTCAGACTCAGATCTCGAGCAGATCTCCCTAGATCTGAGTTTTACTGAATTAAAGGACGTCCCCTATGGCTCCAAGACATCCCAATCTGCAGACAAATGTAGAATGATGATAACCCTCCAGAAAAACCCTCAAACTGATGGTCCTACCCCTGCAAGCAAAACCCAACTGTCAGAATGTCCCCAGGCCCTCAGGATAAGCTGGATCAAACCTCCCTCCAGATGATGGTGGGCCCTTACTGGAAACACAAGAATAATACGAATTGCTACCTTCTGAAGCGCTAGATGGAGATGGGCTGAGACTAGAATGGTGTGGAGGAGTCTTTCATCCCTGAGACCAAGTTGTGGAATAAGGTGAGTGGATATTTCACCACTGAGTTGATCACAAGGGTTTGTACAGCAAAACCCCCAAACTGAATGTTCAAGAGCAATAGCAAATGCTAATCCAAAATCAGAATGAGTAATAGGTGTGCCCCAACCTCTTACTTATACTTTTCCTTCTAATTCTCTGTTGAGTTAGGTTAACTCCCAGGGTTAATCTTCTATTCTTCTG
>SNQJ01S0048709.1:95447-109625 GCA_010110895.2 Picea sitchensis
TTTTCATTGTCTTTGAGCATTTCCTTTATTTCCAAGAAATGTTTTTGACTCTTTTCAAGAAATTCTTTAATGTAGTTATGAAGAAAACTGTAGTCTGAATAATCATGGTCATAGTGGTATTCATAAAGACTCCAATCAACTTTATGTTTGACCTTAGATAGTTCTTCTTTTACTTGTTTCATGGGATAGATGACAACAAAACATTCTTATATTGTATCTAAATCTTCTTCTTTATTTTCAGGGGTGATTTTAATATCAACATTATTGCAATCAGAAGATTGTGAAGAGTCTTTACCTTTATTGATGACTGAGTCTTCCTCTTTATATTTGATAGGAATGTATTTTGTGTATTCTCTTTTAATTTTATACATCTTCATGGGAGGAAGAGAATATTCTTTGGAGGCATCATCACAAAACATGTCATCAATCTGAGTAATAGGACTTGATCCTTTAAAAATGTATACTTGTTCATATTCAAGGCCAAATTCGTTTGAAGGAATTCTTTGTAGACTGAGAACTTTATCAAGGGATTCAATCCCTTTCTTGAATTTTTCAACAGTCTTAGGTTGATCCTTTATTTGTTTACACTTTTTCTTATATTTTCTCGGATCATCCAACATACACTCAAGCTCAACTTCAAGATTGACTTCTGCTTCAATGTCTCAGTATTCTTCAAAAGAATATTCATCACTAGAATTGTTGTAGACTGAACTTTGTTATGATTGAAATGCTTCATTTGAATTCTTATCTGAGTAGAGGTCTTTTATCTTGTCCCAAAGTTCTTTTGTAGAATTACATTTACCTATCTTTCCTTTGACATCATTAGGTAATCCATCAAGGATTGTATTCATTGCCACTGAGTTACTTTTCTTGGCTTTCTTTTGAGTTGGATTCCTTACTCTTCTTGGTGGGAACTAATTGATCATTGAATTCCATACATCAGGTCCCAATGCCATCATATTACTTTCCATTCTCGTATTCCAAAATATGTATTCTACTTTTCCAAGTATTAGAGTTCCATTCTCAGTGAAAATATTTTGTCCATCCATCTGTGCTTATTTTTATCTTCCTTTTAGTTTGTTAGACTATTCTTAAAGGAACCTTTTCTCTGATACCAATTGATGGAATATCTAACAATACTGAGGGGGGGGGAATCAATATTGCCTAGTTTGTGTTCTCGGTTCACGAACAGACCATATTCGATCATTTATCGATTCTCTGTATTGTTCTGATGTAACTTTTTGTCGAATGAAATCTGTATGAGGTTCTCCCTTCAAACCAATTTCATATGATCAATGGCGTAGAACCACAGGCTTAACAATTTAAGAGACCCATTACATTCTTCCCTTTCAATCTCTTTATCATATGACCAATGACTGTGACCTAACGTTAGGCAAGACTAGGGCATGAGTGCTTATCAATTCAATGGCCATGATTCATTCTCTCGATGAGATGGGCAATTGTTGGGACTTCGGGTCTTCACCCATCAAGTCTGTGTGACTTCCAACATTTCAAATCTCCCGAATACGATATCGCCAAATAGATCGGACGATTCACCTTTATATCTTGAAACCAGATCAATGGTTAGCATTAATCCTTACACTCATCCTTCATTGCTTAATCCAATGGCCAAAAATTAATCAAGCAATGAGATGTATGGCCACCTTTTACTCCACGACTTTGTCTATTATGCTTACGCTATCCTTCCACTGTGTTTTGATCAACGGTTGTAAGTGCACCCGACATCAGATTGATGGTCAATATCTCCTTAGGGTCTTCGGACTTCAGAGATTTCAAATCTGAAACCCATTCTCTCCTCTATATGTCAATATTCCAGAGATTATAATCCGCTAATGTGTGTCCCTTTCTTGATCAACGGTCGAGATCCTTTCGTGTCTCCGGGATTTGAAATTCTCAAGCCTAAACTCTCACTGTAGTATGATCAACGGTTGAGAATACTCCGAGGCAATATTTTAGATCAGACGACTTATGTTCTCTTTGGGACTTTAGCGTTCAAGCTTCAGAGGTCTCATATAAACGCTGCCCCATTTTCTTCCGTAGGGACCACCTGCTGAGTAAGTCATCAACGATGGAGACTTCTTGCTATCAGTTAACGTTTCCTCTTACACTATCCTTCCACTATAGTATATCGACAATCAGGAATGCTCCTGAAGTGATCTTCCAGATTGGATGTCTTGTGTCCACTTCGAGACTTCGATATTCGAGACTTCCCGAAGAAAAACTCTCAGAGTGACGTAAGTTTCTTATTTCACTTATTGATGTGTCATGAGTCGAGTAGTTGCCACATGTCACTCTAATTCATGATTTGCACGTACCAGAGATGTCGATTCATCTTGACACTTGTCACTCTCTGACTGTGCCATGTGTCCTTGCTGATGTAGACTGTTGACGTGGTCTATCACAAATTCTTGTTGACGTCGATGTAGATCTCCTGATGTGACACATGTTCATATCCTTTATCTAACAATCAGGATAGTATCCTAAGGGTATCTCATATTGATGGTTGAGAGTGACTTCGGACCTTCGTCCTTCAGGACTTCGATAATTTTGACATTCGTTCATGGTAAAACTCCCAAAGAAATTCTCCCAGAGTGACATAACTTGCTTACGTCACTTGTTGACATGTCATGAGTCAATTTCCTCTTAGCAGTTGTCATCATTTGATTATGAAATGTGTCTTTATCGATGTGGTCTTCCATGTGTCCTTGTTGATGATGTTCTCTGATGTCGATACCCCACACATCCTTGTTGAGGTGGTCTGCTGATCAACAACCTCGATCCCATGGTCCTCGTTATGTCCTCCAAATACGACGGTCCTTATTCACTTCGAATTTCTGGGCTTTGGGTATTTCAAATCTCAAACTTTCCATAGTGTAACCTCCTCACATATTTATACCCGAAAAGAATGTTGTTCGTTGATCAAGATCTTAAATCGATGGCTCGATCTGTCTGCGATGTAGCTTTGCTAACTTATCCTATCCTTCCACTTTAACACGATCCAATGGCTGACAGGTATTCGGCTAATCAAAATCTCAATTGTTTTATATTATCCTCTCCTTCCACTAAAATGTGATCCAACAGTCATGAAGATACTCGAAGAAGATCAACTGTTGACGATGATTGCGTAGATGCAACTTGCGAGTGATTTAACTTTACACCCAAACTATGCAATTGGAAATTGTGCATTTTTGGTGAGTTAACCACAATCGTTGATCTTAGAAGCTATAAGATCGGACAGTATTGAATAATTGCATGTTTGGAACAACTGTGATGTTTAATTCTGCTTTCAATCTCCATAATTCATCCTTGTCATAGATTTGGTGATTGCACATCCGACGATCACGATTTAATCTGAATTAAACTGATCATTTGTTGGATCAACCCTAGTAGTAGATCTTTGAGGATGTGAGATCTGATGATCTAGATAGATTGTGGGATTGTAACTGGAGAGTGGTTTAATTCTGATTTTTCTCCCCGCAATTCATCCCTGTCATTGATCTAGCGATTATGCATCAATGGTCATCGTTTTGATTCGCTCCATACTTAATGAGTTTCAACGTGCCATCTCTTCTAAGCTTTGATCTCTGCATTTTCTAACCCTCCTGAGATTTTATCATAGGAACATTGTTTATCTATCGTGATCAACAATAATCATGAATTTCTTCATACTGTTTTCTTCTTCTGATATACTATGCAATGCACTTTTCCTTCTGAGATTTGATCTTCATACTATTCTCTCCTCCTCTTGATCTTGCGCTATCAATCTCTGCACACTTTTTGACATCTTCTGCTAACTGATATACTTGTTGATATCAATGACAATATTATCTGTGGTAATTCATCATTAACAACAGATCATCACATCGACTATTGACATCAATGACAATATATCCAACAGTGTCATCCTTTTCTTGGTCTTATCCAAGAAATACCCATGAGATCGATGGTTGGTGATGCTCTTTATTCTCATTGACCAACGTTCATTATCAATCCTCGAGGCCTTCCCATCGGAGTACCTTAACCAAGGCTACTCTGAAAACCCTACTACGATCAAAGGCTCAGATCATTTAATGCCCCTCCCGATGAATCCGACAGTTCTGATTCACCCTCAAGACCCTTCCATCGATATGGCTCTACTCCTAGTCTCGAGGGTTATTCCAAACACAAACTTCGATAGCCCCTCCATGATCAACAACCATGATTTATTGGATCCTCCCTCTAATGGATCCAACAATAGACAATGCTCTTGATCCTTGATGATCCCATGGTTGTAAGGAACCCCAATCATCGTCCTAGGATGATTCACCATGCTAATATGACATTTGATACTATTCCCGAGGGAAAGAAATGGGTTTTTATAGGTTATGTATCTTGTTTCATGACTCAAACTCGTAGGAATTTCTTCAAATCAATTTCTAAGACCTTACTAAGGATTTAGGAGCTCTTTCCTTGCTCTAAAAAACCATTATGGTATTCCCTCTTCTCTATTGAGGTGAATAATGCATCATGCAACCTATCCATACCAGAGTGAAGAATTCATAGAGACTAAACCTCTCCACTTACATAGATATTTTTTGATATTTCCCAAGGTACTTCAATCCACTCTCTCTAGTCAAATTTTACAACATGTAGGCTTCTAAATTCATAGACTGTCATATTTGAGAGATATTATCTATACTAGTATGTTGGTTTTGGAGCCATATTTATACCCCATCAAGACTTTACATCACAGAATAATGTACACTCATCCACGCGGGGGAATGTAGGGGGGGTTACCCCCCCTTGGGGTCTGGGTCCAAGCAGGCCCTGACGAAGGTTTGGGGGAGAAGCCCTCGAAGGAAAAATTGCCTTGTAAATGTATAATGTAATTCCGTTGTAAATCTGGACCTTTCATTGTAAGGTCGCAGATCTGACAAAAGAAGTTATGTTAAGGTTTTTTTCCCTAGAAGGCAACCCTCTTTTATGAGAGAAATGTATTGTGGCTATGCATCATTGTGAATATTGTATTCTGAGAGAGGATACCATGAAAGAAACAAGAGGAAGTTACAGTGGGTGTGTTATAGGTTGTATCCCTTCATTTGCTGGATAATAATAAAGGAAGGACCTGGAAATTTCTCTGGTGGATGTAGCCCACACTAGGTGAACCACATATATCTATGTCTCTATTGTATTGTGTATGTTCAGTGTTTTATTTCCGCAATTGTTTTATTTTATTGCTCCACGATCATGTTTTTCTAACAACCGGTATCAAAGAGAAAGGTAACTTGAAGGAAAAGAGGGTTCCTGGTTCAAGTGGGAGCAATGGCGGAAGATGGAAAGTTTAGGGTCGAGAAATTTAATGACCAAAACTACTAGTTATGAAAGATGAAGATGAAAGATTATTTATATCAGAAGGATCTATTCCTACCATTGGGCAGAATAGAAAAGAAGTCGACGGCTATGAAGGATGAAGAATGGGATATTTTTTACAAAAAGGATCTAAGAACTATACGGCTAAGCCTGGCAGTGTCGGTGGCTTTCAATATTTTGAAAGAAAAGACAACGAAGGATCTGATGAACGTGTTGGATAAATTGTATGAAAAACCCTCGGTGTACAATAAGGTATTTCTAATGAAGATATTATTTAATATGAATATGTTATAAGGTGGGTCTATTGCAGATCATTTAAATGAATTTAATATGGTTACTAATCAAATAAGTTCTTTAAAAGTGGACTTTGATGATGAGGTCAGGGCTCTTCTAATCTTGTGGTCATTGCCAGAAAGCTGGAATGACTTGGTCATGACTGTAAGTAACTTTGTCTCTGGTTAAAATACTTTAAAATTTGATGATGTTCTTGGTGTTATCCTTAGTGAGGAAATGTGATGGAAAAGCACAAGTAAGACATCAGGTAATGCGTTGAACATGGAGAATAGGGGAACACAAAAGGATAGAGGAAAGGGATCAGGGAACCGTGAGAATTCTAGGAAGGGAAGATCCAAATATAGACTTGGAAATATAGAGTGCTGGAATTGTGGGAAGAAAGGACATATGAAGAAATATTGTAGAGCTCCAAAGAAACAAAGAGATGGACAGCAAGAGAAAAATCAAGAAGCAAATGTAACAAGTGATGTGTTACAAGATTCTTTGATTCTTTTTGTAGATAATATTTTTGAGTCTTGGGTGGTAGATACAGGGGCTTCATTTCATGCCACACCCCATAGGAAACATTTTCTAGATTATGTTCAAGGTGATTTTGGACAGGTTCATTTGGGTGATTATGCACCATGTAAAATTGTTGGGATGGGAAAGGTAAAAATAAAGAAAAGCAATGGAAACCAATGGTTGTTGAAAGAGGTAAGACATGTTCCAGATCTAAGGAAAATTCTAATTTCAATAGGACAGATGGAAAGTGAAGGTTGCATATCCATATTTACAGATAAGGTGTGGAAGGTCACCAAAAGATCATTGGTGATAGAAAAAGGAGAAAAGGTAAGTACATTGTATTTATGTACTGGTAATAATGACTCTTCTATCTATTTAGCTTCTACAAAAGTGGATACAACATTGTGGCATCATATGCTTGGACACATGAGTGATAAGGGGATGAAAATACTTCACAAAATAAATTTGTTTCCAGATCTTAAACAAATTGATTTGGACTTCTTTGAGCATTGTGTTTATGGAAAACAAAAGAGAGTCATATTTCTCAGAGTTGGAAAAGAAAAGAAGAGTGAAAGGTTAGAGCTTGTCCATACAGATGTATGGGGACCAAATCAGGTATCATCTCTTGGTGTCTCTCATTATTATGTTACTTTTATTGATGATGCAACTAGAAAAACTTGGGTTTATTGCATTCAACAAAAATATGGTGTTTTTGATACATTTAAGAAATGCTAAGATTTGGTTGAGAATGAGACAACAAAAAGGTTGAAGTGTCTCATATCATATAATGGAGGTGAATATTGCAGCAAGGAGTTTGATGATTACTATTCATGCCATGGGATTCATAGAGAGAAGAAAGTTCCAAGATCACCACAAGAAAATGGTGTGTCAAAAAGGATGAACAGGACAATCATGAGGCGTGCAAGGAGTATGAGATTGCATGTTGGTTTTCCCTTACTGTTCTAGGCATATGCTATATATATTGTTGTTTACTTCCTTCAAGCTCCTTGAATGGTATAATTATAGAGGAGGCATGGACAGGTAAAAAGGTAAACTATTATTTTTGGAAGAATTTCGGATGTGAAGCATTTGTCCATATTGATAAAGAAAATAGAACAAAGCTTGAGGTAAAATCCAAGAAGTCTACCTTTATTGGATACAGTGTTAATGATTTTGGTTATCTCTTATGGGATTATGAAAATAACAAAATCATTAGGAGTAGATATGTCATATTCAATAAGAAGGTCATGTACAAAGATCAGTTGCACATAAATAAACATGAAAAAGAAAAACCAGAATACACAGTGCTTGAGGAGATCATTGAAAAAGAAATTCCAAAGGAACCAGAAAATCAAAATGAACAACAATAAGAGAAACATGTACCTCAAACTCCTGAAAGTGTTGTTAGAAGATCTACCAGGTTAAGTAGAGCCCCTGAATGATACTCTCCTTCATTGTATTATTTATTGTTGATTGATTCTGGTGAACCAGAATGTTATGAACAAGCAATGTAGGTAGACACCAAAAAGAAGTGGGAGAAAGGCATGAAAGAGGAAATAGATTCCTTGGTAAATAACCATACTTGGGACTTGGTTCAGTTGCCTGCAGGAAAAAGAGCATTGCAAAATAAATGGGTTTACAAGTTGAAGGAAGAAGATGGAGGAAAATGGCGATACAAGGCTAGACTTGTTGTAAAGTGTTTTTCACAAAAGAAAGGTATATATTTTGATGAAATATCTTCTCATTTTGTTAAAATGACTTCAATTAGGACTATTTTGAGTCTCGTGGCAGTGGAAGATTTGCATCTTGAACAGTTAGATGTAAAAACAACTTTTCTCCATGGGGATTTGGAGGAAGAGATTTATATCCAACAACCATAAGGGTATGAGGTCAAAGGGAAGGAGAATTTGGTCTTCAGGTTGAAAAAGAGCTTGTATGGCCTAAAGTAAGCTCCAAGGCAGTGGTATTTGAAGTTTGACATGTTTATGACAGAACATGGTTATAGTATATGTCATTCTGATCACTGTGTTTATTTTAAAAAACTAGAAAATGGAAGTTATATTATCTTGCTATCATATGTAGATGACATGCTTGTTGTAGGGTCTAATATGCAGGATATAAATGTGCTCAAGAAGAAATTATCTAATTCATTTGCGATGAANTTTTCACAAAAGAAAGGTATATATTTTGATGAAATATCTTCTCATTTTGTTAAAATGACTTCAATTAGGACTATTTTGAGTCTCGTGGCAGTGGAAGATTTGCATCTTGAACAGTTAGATGTAAAAACAACTTTTCTCCATGGGGATTTGGAGGAAGAGATTTATATCCAACAACCATAAGGGTATGAGGTCAAAGGGAAGGAGAATTTGGTCTTCAGGTTGAAAAAGAGCTTGTATGGCCTAAAGTAAGCTCCAAGGCAGTGGTATTTGAAGTTTGACATGTTTATGACAGAACATGGTTATAGTATATGTCATTCTGATCACTGTGTTTATTTTAAAAAACTAGAAAATGGAAGTTATATTATCTTGCTATCATATGTAGATGACATGCTTGTTGTAGGGTCTAATATGCAGGATATAAATGTGCTCAAGAAGAAATTATCTAATTCATTTGCGATGAAAGATTTGGGTGTTGCAAAGAAAATCCTTGGTATGATAATAACAAGAGATGGGGAAAATTGCAAATTGACATTGTCTCAGGCTGAGTACATAGAGAAGGTGTTGGAGAGGTTTAGAATGCAGAATGCAAAGCCAGTTAGTACACCTTTGGCCATCCATTTAAAATTAACTAAGTAAATGTTTCCCAAGACAAAGGAGGAGATAGAATACATGTCAAGGGTCCCTTATTCATCAACAGTTGGCAGTTTGATGTATGCGATGGTTTTCACAAGACCAGATATTGCACATGTAGTGGGAGTTGTGAGAAGGTATATGAACAATCTAGGTAAAGAACATTGGGAATCAGTAAAGTGGATTATTAGGTATTTGAGAGGTACTTCTACTCATGTATTATGTTTTGGAAGTTTAGACACTTTTTTACATGGATATATTCATTCAAATATGGAAGATGATAAAGATAGAAGGAGGAGCACCATAGGGTATGTTTTTACTATAGGTGGAATAATAGTAAGTTGGATTTTGAAACTGCAAAATGTTGTTGCACCTTCAACAACAGAAGCAGAGTATGTTGTTGCTACAAAGGCTAGTAAAGAAATGATTTGGTTACAGAGGTTTACGGAGGAATTGGGAAAGAAGTAGGAGAATAGAAGGTTATACTGTGACAGTGAGAGTGCCATTCATATTGATAATAACTCAGCCTTCCATTCAGATACTAAGCATATAAAACTTAAGTACCATTTCATACGATCCATCCTGGAAGATGGAAATTTGAAGTTGGAAAATATACACACTAGCCAGAATCCTGTAGACATGTTAACAAAGGGAGTAACAAGGGAGAAACTAAGTTCTTACTCAGTTTTAGTTGGTCTTCAAGCATAAGGTGAAGATGAGAAATTTTCCAGGTCTAAGAATATTCATAGTCCAACAGATACAACAGCGGTGGAGTTGTTGAGATCAGTCTCCAAGTGGGAGATTGTTGGTTATGGATACTGATTGTCTTCCTAATTCAGAGGTCTTTGTTTTCAGTCATTTTTATACCCCATGAATACTTTACCCTACAGAAGAATGTACACTCATCCACGTGGGGGAGTGCAGGGGGGCTACCACCCTAGGGGGTCTGGGGGAAAGTGGGCCCCTAGCGGAGGTTTGAGGGACAGTGTTCCCCAATGGGGGTTCGGGGGCGAAGCCGCCGAAGGAAAAATTACCTTGTAAATGTATATTGTAATTTCATTGTAAATCTGGACCATTCATTATAAGGTCACAGATCTAACGGTAGAAGTTATGTTAGGGTTTTTTACCCCAGAAGGAAACCCTCTTTTATGAGGGAAATGTATCGTGGCTATACATCATTGCGAATATTGTATTCTGAGAGAGGAGACTGTGAGAGAAAGAAGAGTAAGTTACAGTGGGTGTGCTGTAGGTTGTATCCCTTCATTTGATGGATAATAATAAAGGAAGGACCTGGAAATTTCTCTGGTGGACGTAGCCCACACTGGGTCAACCACGTATATTTGTGTCTCTATTGTATTGTATATCTTCTTTGTTTTATTTCCACATTTGTTTTATTTTATTGTTCTACGATCCTGTTTTTATAACATAGTTTACCCTACTCTTGTCAGGGTGATCATTCATCTCTTCATTCATATTATAAGTTTCTAATCAAAACCACAAAATATAAACGAGTACATAGGTGTTCATAATTTACACATCTACACAACATAGAAGGTATGTGATAACGCATGGGAACATTCCACTAACAATCATAATGTTCATAACACCAATGTAGGTCTAAGCCATTATTTCTACTCATTACACAAGTAACATAGATACTTCTTTGTTCCATGCATAAGTAACTAGACAACTGACTATGGGAATTCACCTTCCCACCCAACCATAGGCTTTGTGTGCTCAATGACTTCGGTAGCAAGCCACCCTTGTGCCAAGACATGATACCACCAGGGAGTATCTCTCTCATATTCCCATTTTCTCAACAATTTATGAAGGACAGTCTCCTTCACACCACTCTTAGTAGAGGTTTTCCCCACACCCACATAGCTCACACCTCAATTAGATTTGTTATATACCTTTTGTCAGCACTAGAAGTTACCCTTAGACTTCTAGAAGGATAATCCCAGTACCCATTTGAATTCAGGATTGAATGATTTAAATAGGTTTATGCTTGAGTAGATCAAAGAGAGAGGAGAGGGAAATAAACTAATGAATATTAGTAATATTCCATTGGTCATGGAGTCATAAAAACTTTTTAGATTGGAGGAATTTGAGCTTCACTTCAGAGAAAATCTCATATGTTTATGGGTAGAAGAATGGATAATATGACCAAAAGAAGAATTTCTACAAACAAAGATCATCTCTGCAGAATGGACTAAAAAGTACTTGAATAGAACAATGATTAACAAGAAATTTGTAGCAGATCCTCTACTTCTCAAGGATCCATTAACCAAAGGAAGCCTTTGATCCTCAAAGTATGCAGTTTTTTCAAGCAAGAGGATGACAAAGAGAAATGAAAAAAAGGAACACACATTCTGATAAAAACAACTCTCATGAATCTTCAATGGAAGAAATATTTACATCACGTGAATTCCCTCGGGCTTACATTGAACGTCAAATATTTATCCTTCCTAAATCCCCTCTTGGTTCTAGACTAAACCCCCCCCAGTGTTCCTTTCCATTCAATACTTTTCAACATATAGTCTCTCATTATCCCCTAATCTTAAGTGTTCAATATCTTCAGTTTTCTAATAATAGAAAGGAGTTACAAAAGACATGATCAAATATTATCCAAACTCCTAATTTCTAGGGTTTTCTATTTGAACAATTGGATATTTTCTATTAGAGGGTCAAATAACATGATTAAGTGGAAAAATTAATTATCTTTCATATCCAACTTTATCTTGAAGCAATTTAGTCTAGCTGGAGGTTGATTCGCATTAATAATAGTTGACTAGTGAACTTTTGAAGCAAGTTTGGCTTCCTTTAGTACATTGGCATTACGAAACTACTATTACAAGATTACTTGCAAATCCCTTGCCACATGTTAATTGCTCAATCATATCCATAGAGTTTGAAATTTTCCCCTAAGAAAACAAGTCTTCAACAGGGTTTTTCTCCATTCTATTTCTTTAAACATCTTATAGAGACATGCAATAGAATAACCAACAAAAAAACCTATGAAAACCAACAAGAGAACCATAGTTTTCATCATTCTGCCATGATTGGATGGTGAAATAAATCCAAGCATGGAAAATATCATTGTAACATGTTTCATCCAAAAACAATTCTACTACAGTTCCAAATAAGCCAATCCATTAGAAGTCTCCAATGCTAGAATGTTTCACTTGCAAATCTTTAATGCATCCTTAAAACCTGAGCTACAACCAAAGATGTTTCTTTCTTTGAAGTGGGAATTATACACATGTTATTATTTTGACCGGTGGTTTGTTGTGATTCTTTGTTTCTGTACAGTGGGACACATTCTTCATGGTTAGCGCACCGATATACATTTTTGTTGATACATACCAATCAATTGATACTTGTTCGACGTGTAGAGCACTTGGAATGCCCCTCATGGGATCCCTCCTTGGCGCCTTGTGTGTGTAGCCCTATTTTGACATATGCACTTGATGCTTGATGATATTTTTCCCATGTGGTTTTGACCTTGACATTTGGTGACTATGATGTGACTTTGTTGTGTCGACTGGTGCTTGAACATGGAGATTAGGCATATGCCTAATATTTTTAAATTTTTAAGACAATTTATTTCCTCTAGAGATTTGACTTGTAATCCAATTGGATTTAAGGGCCATTATTTTATTTTTTACACAAGGATATTAACAACCCCAACAAAAAATTAAAAAACTTGAACATAAATCGAGGGATCAAAAGCCATAACACCAAATTGTAAACATAATTGGAGCCAATTTGAAACTTTTTCAATAAAACTCATTAAAAATAGAGTAAAAATTCTACGAAAGTTTGATGCGGGGACAAAGAAAACAAAATTTTAAACTTGGGCTATTTCTAGTACTAACACCTTCCCAGTATCAAACTCATAGCCTTCTTAGTTCAGGTCATGATTTTGGATCTCCACCCAAATTTTAGAGCTCAATCTCTTTTTCCTTTATTATGATTTTACATAATCATTCCCCTTCCTCCAGGATCCTAACTCCCTCTAATTTCTCCTTTTTTCTTTGATTCATTGAACTCTCTCTATATTTCTATTTTCCTTCATGCCATATCTTACACTTCTCTCTCCTGAATGTTCTTGACGTGTTACCTTCCTTCTATAAGAAGGAACTCATGGGGTCAATCTCAGGATGTGGAAAATGGTACCCTATTGTACCTAGGGATTACAATTTCAGTTGTCCTAGCCTGATCTCCCATACCTGTATTTACTTGGGGTAGTTCGTTTTCCAACTACCATCCTTCCTCATTAACTTATTTTCCTTGAAATCATGGCTGAGGAAAATAATATGAATATCAAATATTATCAACAAAGAGGTTTCGGTCATTTTTAACATGATGAACTCCTCTATAGTCTTTTTCACTCTCTCCTCTAGTGGTATCATGGCCAGTACTTCAAGGATTCACCGAAAAATTAATTGGTTGGAATTTTAAATCATGATTAATTACACATAATCATAGGTTTAGAAAGGGGGTGTTACAATCCCCTCCCCTTTCAAAGGAACATTGTCCTCGATGTTCTTTCTTAGTAGCACCTACTATACCATCTTCTTGATCTAGTCCTTACTCGGACTTTGGGATTTCATAACATGCCTACAACAATTTTTCGACAGCAAGCATATTAATTACCATTTCATGAAAAACATTTTATTGATGTTCAAAATCAAGTGGAAATATTCACAAATCAACACAATACTTAACTATATGGTTCATGGATGTGCATCCAGATGACATCCTCATTATCTTGGCTCATTTTTTTCTTGGACATACCCATTGTGTGCATGATCCCAGTCAACAGATGACAAAATTATAAATACTCCACCGAGTCTTTCATATGAGATATCAAAGTCTCCCCTTCCTTGTGGTCACTCGCCTTTCAGGCTCATCCTTAGACATCCCCTTCTCTACTATTAAATCCCTTGGGTGATCCATCTTTCCTGCTTAGGCTTTCTCACACAAGAAGAGATTTAGAGACTTCATTGAGTCTTAAAGGTGAATTGTACCCCAATATTTCTCTTGTCGAGACGTCCCTCTTGCTTGCTCTACCAAACACATCCCTTCAACCTGCATTACTGTTGATCACTATAATTGCTTAATTAATTTTTAAACAACCAAGTGAAACATAAATTATCAACCCAGGGAAGTATTTTGTTTCAAAGATAGCCACGCACTATATATGCTCAATTCCAAA